>JAKZGU010000060.1:0-207193 GCA_022837005.1 Calonectria pteridis
TTAGTTCTTTAGTAAAACTAAGGGTTTTTTACTATAATAATAGTCTCTTAGTTATTTACTTAAATAATAATTAGAGGTTAAGTTTCTTTTTATTAAAGTAATATCTTTAGTAATAATTATAGCTATATAGCTTCTTTTAGTACCTAAGTTTTTCTTATATATTTAGCTTTATAAGAAGATAATATTATAATTAGTTATCTTTTAGAACTCTAGCTAATTATACTACTTTCTAAGTTAAAGATATAATTTAATATTAATCTTCTAGTTAGTTTATTATTACCCTAGTCTATATTTATATAATTAGAGAATAGTAAGAGATTATTATTATATTTAAGAGTTATTAATAGTATATCTTTAATATATCTAAGGATTCTTTTAATTACTTAGATATATATATTATTTAGGTTTAATATAAACCTACTATAGAGTAATATAGCAAAGATAATATCTATGTAAGTTCTAAGTATTATATATATAAGTAAGCTAATTACTTTTATATATTAGTTTCTTATTTCTTAGTTTACTATATAATCTTCTTTTACTTTTTCTAGTTTATAACCTAGTTTAACTAGTACTTTAACTAGGTTATAATCTTTTATGCTTAGGTTTTTAAGGATTTTTTCTAGGTAGGTATATTATAAGAGTTATAGAGTTTTAGTTTATTAGTTTCTAATTATAACTATGCCTAAATAGTATTTATATAGTCTTAGATTAAATATCTTAAACTCCTTAAATAAAATATCTTTAATAATTTAGATTTATATCTTATTAGGTCTAATAATTAATAGATTATCTATATAGACTATAATAAAGATATTATTATATATAAAGATACTAATATCTATTATAATAGGTTTAAAATCTAAGAATTTAAGAAATCTTAATAGGGTTTTATATTAAATATATAGGGATTATTTTAGTTTATATAGGGCTTTAAGTAGTTTATAGACTTTTATTATACTATCTTTATAGCCTTTTAATTATTTAATATAGATTTCCTTATTAATATCTCTATATAGAAAGATTATCTTAATATCTATTTATTTAACCTCTAGGTTAAAGATAGCTATAATAGCAAATAGTGCCTTATAACTTATTAGCTTAACTACTAAGGCAAAGGTTTTCTAATAATCTATACCTTTAACTTATTTAAAACCTCTAATAATAAATCTAGCTTTAAAGTAAGTAGTTTATTCCTTATTATCCTTTTTTTCCTTATAGACTTATTATCTTTTAAGGGGTTTTTATCCTAGTAGATAATTAACTAAGACCTAGGTATTATTTTTCCTTAGTAAGTTAATTTCTGCTTTTATAGCCCTATTCTAGTTATCCTATTTTATTAAGTATCTTACTTCTTAGTAGGATCTTAGTTTAACTAATTTAATTAGTCCTATAAAGAGGGTAAATTAAGTAAGTATTTTAATTATAAATTATTAATAAGCTAATATTATATAGTTCCTATTAAATCTAGCTACTCTTATAAGAGATACTCTAAGAAGTGGATAATTAGTTAGGGTTTCTCTAGGAATTTTATAGATATTAATTATTAGATTAACTTTCTAGATTCTATATTCTTAATCTAATAAGATAATAATTATATCTTTTATCCTAGTTAGGCTTAAGTCCTTTGGCTTAGTATTTTTAGGAGCAAGAATTATATTATTATTTAAATTATTTAGACTTTAAGTTTATAAAGCTAGTATACTTATAAAAAGGTATTATTATTTAGTATTTTTAGTATCTTTATATATTATCTTAGATTTCCTTTTTAGGGATTTTTTATTAAAGACCATATTATTTATAAAGAAAACTTTATTATTCTTATTAAGTAGAATATAGTTTTTATTTTCCTAGTAGCTAAGTAATCTATACTTTGTTATTTTATCCCTTATTTTCTTTTATTAAGCTAATAGGAGTAATACCTATTCTTTTAATCTAATAATTCTTATATAACTTAAGTCTAGTTTTTTATTTATCTAAGCTTCCTATAGTATTTTATCTAAGTCTATAACTAATAAGGTATTTTAGTAATATACTATTATTTTTATAATAAATAATTACTATTTTTAATTAAGTTATATATATCTTAGAATAGGGTTTAGTTTATCTATAAGTATTTAATTTAATACTTTAGTAAGTTTATTTTATTTATATTATTTTATTACTAAGAAGATTATTTATATAAAGTAATTCTTATAAAAAAGGATTAGACTTTTACTTTAGTTTTCCCCTTCTTAATCTAGTCTTAGATATTAATATTTCCTAGAGGGTATTTTATTTATTTAAAGCAAGTTTTTAAAGATTTCTATAAATTTAGATTTAGAGGCTAATAGAAATACCTAAATTATTTTTATAAAGTTATTAATAAAGTATACTTAGTATCTTTTTTCTTTTATTTTTAAGTTAAGAAAAGGTCTAGTAATATTACTATAAAGACTTTCTAGAGGATAAGTTTCTTTAATAATATAGCCCCTATATAGTTTTTCTTATATTTTGCCTTTATAGTAAGCTTTATAGATTTCTCTGCTAGGAATAAATAAGATCCTTATTAATATGCTCTATAACCTTTAAATACTTTATTTACCTAAGTATCTAAGTCTTTTATGCTAGATTTATAGGTTTAGGTTATTAACTATAAAGGATACTAGAGCTATAGACTATTTGCTTTTATTATTAATAATATATATATCTTCTTATCTTATTATACTAAGAATAACCTTATCTTCTTTTACTATAACTACCTTATTATTTTTAAAGATAATAATTACTTTTTCTTTTTCTAGAGATAATACTAAAATTAAGTTAGATTAGACTTTAAAGATAAAGAAAGTATTTTTAAGGTTAATAGTTTATATCTTATTAGGACTAATCTAGACTTAAATACTATATATTCCTTTTTCTTTAGGGTAAATCTATATATTTGCAATTTTATATATTAATTATCCTTTATATTTAGTAAGATTTAAAAAGTTAGTCTTTTAGTAAATAACATAAAAAGAGTAATTACTATTAAATATATAAATATACTTAAGTAGTTTATTTACTAGATTAGTTAATTACTTTAGGGATTTTATTATAATAATCTCTTTATTAATAGCTATATATACTAAGTTAAGGAAAATAAGTATTATTATATTATTCTTATCTAAGTTACTATTTTAGTTTTTATATTAGAAAGATAACTAAATTATATTCCTTTTATTCTTTTTTCTTTTTTATTTAGTATTTTATTATTTAGTATATTTCTTTCTTAGTTCTAGATAGAATTTCTAGTATTTATCTTTTCTATATCCTTTATATTTATAGAAATTATAGTAAAGAGTAATAGTTCTTACTAAAAGTACTATATCTTAATCTTTATTTTCTTTATATTATATCTTAAGTTTAGCTTATTTAATTACCTAAACTATAACTTCCTATAAGACTAATAGCTTAGTAATAATTCTATTTTCTTAAATAGGTAAAAAGATATAGTTTTAGTAAAAGAAGATTTAGAAAGATTTATATAAGGATCCTAGTCTTTAAAGAAATTTTCTAATAAATTAGAGATAATAGATTCTAATACTCTTATTTAATAGGTTAAGGGAATTCTTTATCTTTTTTAATTATTCTATAAATTTTAAGATATTACTATATATTTCTAGTAATAACTCTATATATTTTTAATTAAGTTTATAGTATATATTACTTCTTACTATAATCAATCTCTAGATAGGATAAGATAGAAAATAAAAGGATCTATATATACCTAATAGCTAGATATATATACTATTAAGTAAAAAGAAAAATATAAAATAAAGCATTCTATTATATTTAATATATTTAAATACTATAGATAAAATTACTTATCCTTTTATTAATTACCTATTCTTTTATTATATATTTATCCTTATTTATATACTTTATATTCTTCCTTTAGTAATATTATAGTAAAGTTATTAAATAATTTTATAATTATAAGATTATCCTTTTACTAAGTAATATTATAGTAATTAGGTAGTAATATTCCTATGGTAGCATAGAAATATGGCTATAACTTTCTTGACTTAAGGGTATAATATTATAGTAATATTACTAAGATATTACTAGGGCTATGTAGGGTAACTTTTATGTAACCTAGTCTAGTAGTAATTCCCTCTTTTTTGTAATATATTCTAAAGATTAAAAAAAAAGACTTTAATATCTTTTATATTAGAAACCTTAAAAAACTTATAAGCTTTATCTATAGTCTTAATATATAACTTCTTTAGCTCTAGGTAGTATTTATAAAAGTAAAAATATTATATCTTTAATAATTTAAGGTCTTTAATACCTTATTAATAAAGAAAATCCTTTATAATTTTTTTAATTTAATTTCTTTTAACTAAAAAACTAGACTTTTTTAGCTATATAATAAAAATAATAAAAATAATATTTTTACTAGATAATAATAATATTAGATAATCTTAAGAGCTTAAGATTAAAAGTAAAAATAAAAAGAAAGTAATAATCTATTTAATTTTTTACTTTAAAATATTAAATTAGGTAATAAGGGTATAATAGAAGGGGGGTGATTTTATAGTAGCTATTTTGCTTTATATATTATAAGGTATATTTAAATACTATGCTGTAAGTATATTTTGTATTAATTTAGCGTGGGATTTATCTAGCGTATTTTTTTGGGGCTTAGAAATACAGGAATTAGGTTTAACATGGGGCATTTTGGTATTGCACGGTGATTACTTGGATTTATGTAAATTGCAGCTATTTTTTAGGTGTGGTCGATAAAGTTGATGCGAAAATTGCTATCCGGAATATTGTGGCTGTCTGGCATTTTTGTGACCAACCTCGTGAGAGGTTGGCGGGCGGACCTGACCCACAACGCCAATGGGTAGTTTAGTAATACCCACAAGGTGTAACACAAGCTACCCACATAGCGCCCTCTCCACTTGGAATAAGAAGCAATCTAGCAAATCTTCGAATCCAGTGCTAGTCCATTGGTCATATTAAACGATGATGTTGGTGAGGCTAGGCTCTGTGGCACATCATGGCAAGTGTGCATTTGCGTTCGTGTGGGCACTATCTTAATCACTACGGCTTCAATAAATGCTATTTCACAACTTCTCGCTGAGCTCCTTCGTTTTGTCCGCGGTATGAAGTTCCCGAAGTGCTTGTATACCGCAGAGGGAACCTTGCTCCAACGCTCCATCGATCGAGGCCCTCCAACCATGGGCCCAGTCGCCCGAGGCAAAGAAAATTGCTCCATGCGGACTCTGCAGCTCGTCTTGGTACTTGCTCATGAACTGCGGCGGCCACCAAGCTGGGCCACCATTCGAGTAGGGATCAGTACACCAATTATGAAACACCTATTTGTCAATTGGTAAAATTTTCTTTGCATTGTGTCTGGTAGTGTTAACTTACAGTCTTCTTGATGCGCATAGGGTGCAGTTCGTTCAAGGCAGCAACGACCTTGTCTGGGTGTTGCTCAGGTGTGAAGGTCGCTCGTTCATCGGCACCAAATGCGACAATGTGCGCGTCGCCCTGCGGAGTGACCCCATCACCATAACCAAATAGCAAATGGCCAGGGGAGCACACGCCATTCCATGATGTGAGGCCCGAACCCTCGACAACAGCGTGGACTTTGGACATGAAATTGACATGGCCAATGGTGATGGCCTCTCGGCGCTTTGCCGACAGTGGCGGGCTAAAGTGAATCGTGCTCAGGACATTCAGTGGAATGGTGCAGATGACTCGGCGACCGGTGAAGACGCGGTACGAGCCGGTAGTCACCTTGATGCAGCCATAGGGATCGCGCGATTGGTCAGCAATACCTGTAATCTGGGTGTTGAAACTATACTCAAGACCAAAGTCTACCGCCTCGTCAAACATTCGACGGGCAAGAGCGGACTGGCCTTCGCGAAGCTTATAAGTCGTCCAGATGTCACCAAAGTTTAGCGAAGAATTGATGAGAAGAGATTGCGATCGGATCACATCCCAAAGGCTGGAGTTTTCAAGCGTTCCGCCGGTCATATGAATGAGCATTGCGGAAAGAATGCCGATTTCCTCCTGGGTGAGGAGATGTTTGACTTCTTCGAGACGGTCCTTGCAAGAACGCTTGTCCATCTCCTCCACCTCTTTACGATCTATCCTGATGTTGTCGAGCTGTGCATGAGGGAGCGGACAAATCTTGCGACCCATATCTCCATCGACATTGACAAAAATGTCCCACGCATGCCGAGTAATCTTGCCGGCCTCTTCATGGCTCACCTTTCGAGGCTTTACTCCTTCAGGGCATGTTAGCGTATCCCAGAGTGAAGGAACAGCGATATTTACCAGGAACATTAATTGTATAGTAGTCATTCTCATAGCCCGAATGAGAAGTAAGGATGAGGTCTCGATCCATTTTGTATCTGGTCATCTCCTTAAGAAGGTACGCAAAATGATGAGTGACCCATGTACCACCCATCTCATAGAGATACCCTGGGATAAAAACTTAGTTTCAACACTGAATACGCATCAACGATAGCATACCATCTTCTTCGACCGTGTAGGTACGTCCGCCTACGCGATCTCGTGCCTCGAGCAGTAAAACTGAACGGCCTGTAACAAGTTAGCAGCTGATCTACACACCCGAAAGCAATTTGCTAACCGCTGGTTGCGAGGTCTCGAGCAGCCGCAAGCCCTGCATAACCCGCCCCAATGACGATGACATCATAGTCTTTTTTAATCAACTTTTGAGGTGGATAAATAACTCCTCTGCACTTTAAGCCACCCTTTGTGGTGCCCTTGGCATGGGTCCAAACGTATCCATCAGTGGTAGCCTGTGCCATGGTGTCAAAAGAGAAACTGAACGAGCTATTGAGGAGAATGGAAATAAAGTTTTTGCAAATAGAATAGGAAGCGCTGTTGATGTTTTAAATTTGATTCTTGAAGGCCGTCAATTTTGTTCTCATCCGGACCAAGGTCAGGCCAAGTGTGCGATTAACTTTGTCGGCATACCAGTTCTTTGACTTCATACCGCGGTCATGCTGAGGATGCGAGCTAGCCGCAATGGGAGTAGAGCTTTTTTTCAGAAGGAAACCCAGGACGAAGTGTGGGACCTAGCGCTAATCTAGATTCATGCAGTGTAATCAACTCTTGAAAATGCGGGGTGCGCAGCGGTGGAACAGAAGCGAAGCGACTGCACGAAATTGCCGGTATTCCGTGCCAAGTAGCATACAGCCACGTCATGAATTCATGACTAACATATTGGGGAGCTGGGGGGCTATCTTATCAGCCGAAATATCGGAGCATAGCGATAATGGAAAACCGGAAGGCGGCGGCGTATGGAGATTGTGGACATATCCAAGATCAGTATGGCATGATTCACGGCCTGAGAGCATGATTTTTGCTCTAAAACAGGACACCAACATGTATTACAGCAGGAAAAATGTCCTAGTGGTGTGATAGTCGCCGGTAAGGTGGTAGAGAGTGTTGAAGTGGCCAGTTGTCTCCTTACCATATTCTAGATCAAGGGATGAACGTCGAGACATAAAGCCACAATGATGGAAATGCTGGATATGAACGCAATGGTAGTTTGTATAGTCATTACAATTTGTCACCGAAAAAATCCTTTCACCACGGAGTGATTTTCTTTCTGATGCTTAAAAAGACAACGTTGTCCCTAATCGACGCCTTGACATCACATACATAACCAAAAGCCGAATCCAATCTGACAAAATTTAACAATCCCTCCCACCAACTCACGATACTATTCATGGGATCATAATAAGTTGCTATCTTACAACTGCAGCAATAGCAATCGCTCCAGTGGAACGGCAAAAGCCCGACCAGGCCAGTCTACCGCGGTAAGGTGAGCCTTTAAGCGTCCACGGAGCCATGGAGAATAAATCAACACTATGAAGGGATTTGATCGCTGTATTTCAATATTGATAGTTGAATATGTCCGCCTCGATTAGGAATCCTCGTTTATTGCGTTGAGCAGATCCCAATCAATATTAGGCCCTTGGAACTTGTGACGGCGTTCGATCCAGAGAAGACAAACGATTAAGAACAGACCGACCAAGACAGGAGCGTTGCTAGAGAAATCCGAAGTCAGCAAGGAAGGGAATTCATCGTGGGTATTTAAATCACTAACTAGTTCATAGAATTGACCGTTGTTGGGTTGGTTTGAGGGAGGCAGAATACAACACCGATGACGATTAGGAATAGGACCGAGTACAGATTGATGGCATAGCCCCATCTACCCAAGTTAAAAGAGCGCTTTGGAAGGCAGCTGCGGCCGTTTACGAGCAAGATCGCCTGGGGAATAACGTATGAGACGTTCAACATGAGGCAGGTTGCGTTGATGATGGAGTTGAAAGCGGCTGTGCTTGCCACGTAAATTAAACCGTAGACTGCGCAGAACGCAGCTGAAAGGACTGTTGTTCTCCAGGGAATACCGAGCTTGGTGTCAATGTGCTGCCAGTAGCTTGAGAATGGAAGTCCATGCTGCAAACTTATTAGTTACATCCTTATGTTTAAGGAGTTATTTCAAACCTACATCACGAGCAAATGCCCAGGTTATGCGACTGCAAGTCACCCACTGACTTGGAATGCACGCTTAAAAGACCATTAGCAAATGATCAGGGTTCTCCCGAGCTGATAAAACTCACTGTAATACAAAAATGTCAGGTATGCCTGCAGAGCAGTTGCCGCTGACTTGCTCCCGGTAGCTTGGTAGAATAGTTCGAAGCTTGGCAGGAAAGATGCCTGAATCGCCTCAAGGTCTCGGATGCAGAATAGCATGGCGAGAATCCATGGCGTAGCGACTAGAAGACCAATCCACATTGTCATATTTCTAATGTAGTTGTTAGTGCATGGCTTAAAAGAGAATATAATGCACTCACATGACCCGAGGAAGCTTGCGGCCTGGATTAGGAAGCTCTTCAGCAATGTGAGTGACTGCTCCGTTTGCAGAGTAACAGTATAGGGCAGCAGCAATAGAAAGAAGCCAGCCGGTTCCGGCATCCCAACCACTGATGCCGCGATTTTGGAGAATCATGGTGCCAGGTGCGTAGTCGTGGCGGGCCATGCCGAGACATACAGAAATAGTCAGCATCATACCGATGAGCGAAAGGAACATCGACATCTTGGTCATATAGTCAATATGCTTTTGTTTAATCATATAAATCGGAAGAACTGGAATAGGTCAATAGAAATTAGCGTCACACCAGCACCTTGCGAATTGACCAACGTACGTGAGAGAATGATGACACCGAGGTAGCAGAGATAGACCTGGTATCTCTGCTGCGCAAAATCCGGGAACCAGGCCGCAGCGCAGCCGAATGCTGAAATAGCCGTGTAAATCACGCCAGAGCAAGTGCAAATCCACCAAGCAAGAATGTTAATAGCGCCAGTCACGTACGCGGCGAAGTCCCTTGTTGCCGGCGGAGCTACTATGTATACAAAATGGTATTGTCCTCCCGAGGATGGGAACGCCGAGCAGAGCTCGCTCAGCCCCAAGAAGACAATCCATTGAACGGCGGCGGCGATAATGAGGCAGAACATGGTCGTTACCCCCCCTCCGTAAATGAGGACGAGACCGAAGCAAGAAGCGTATGTAAGCCATGAGTTGGAAATGCTGCAAAGCCATCCCTGTTAGTTTCGATTCCTCACGAGCTCCAGTGTATATGGCCACTCGAACCTATATGCCAATGCAATGGCACCCAGCCAAGAGAAGGATCGCTCGAGTTCTGACTTATGACCCTGGGCGCGAAGACGGCTCTCATCTAGGTCAACAAGCTCGCCTTTTTCGATCGAGGGTACGTGGTCGAGAGTCTTGAGGACATCGAGCTTCGGGGATTTCGCAGCCATGATTCCGTTTCACTTGGCTGTAACTATTTCTTTTTGCTGTGGATAGGATCGGCGTCAGCGGGAGGCTACGAATCGATCTTAATATGGCTGAACTTTTACAAGTATTATATCTGAGCGGGTTTTGGGTGGCATATAAACCTTGTATGGTTGGTTGCTGAGCCTGTCCAGGTATCGACACTATCGCTTGGTGGATAACAAGAGGAGACTCGTCTGCTTCGCAGCGCGCGGTGATAAGCGGCCGGAAGGCTTGCTCGACGGTGAACCGAGCATACTCGCGATAGATGTTCACTATAGTCTCGACTTTCCGATTGGGAAACAGATCGACAAATGCGGGGTTGAACTTGGCCAAGCCGGACTGGGATTCTTCCCTCGGTGGCGCTCCAAGGTTTGGGGTTAGCTTCGTTCAGGGGCAAAATGCACCCCAACCTCGCCAATCTATCGACCGGAGCCCAGATCCTTATCGCGGCCTTAGTGCAAGATATCGGATAGATTGGGCTATGTCACTTGATGCGGAGTCGAGGGATGACTGATAGGGATTTTGAAAAGGGAAACCCAGGACGACAGAGACCTGTCACACAGCGGGAGCTAAATCTGTATGGCTGCTGCCAACTAGCCATTAACCACATTGGGGCCCGCAGAAAATAATACACCTGTGACTTTGATAAGATAGTATATTTTATCTCGAATTTTATACTTGGTGTTGGTTATGTTGTACTGAACTGCGGATTTTCGCCTAGCACGCACTGTGCCTATCTGCTACGTCACCCGTATTTCCAGACATCTTGCGGTACATCTCCACCTCGCTACATTTTAGTCTCCATAAACTCTTCCACGGCATTGAGGCCTTCATCGGCACCATTCTCTTTGATGTGGCGGTCGAATGTGATGAATGCATGCACTGCTCCCGGTACAACCTTGACACAAGCTTCGCCGCCCGCCATCAACCACTTCGCGCTCATGAAGATGGTGTCGTCTAGCAGGCAATCCTCTGTTCCAACCACAAACAAAGCAGGTGGAAGCCTTCCACGTAGAAGCTCAAGATCTGCATACAGGGGACTGATGGACGGATGCTTTCTGTCTTCTTCCGACATACCCGGCAGAAAGATCTTGGCATATTCCTCCATCATTTCCCAGTCCAGAAGCAGCGTCTTGGGTTTCTTGAAGTTGCGGACGGATGGGGACCATGCCAAAGAATAGCAGCCAAAGTTCAGAATCAGGCCTTTGAGCTGAAACTCCGCATACTTCGGACGAGAGGATTGTAGCAGATGCAGCGCAACCAGTAAGGCCAGATGGGCCCCGGCAGACTCGCCGCCGCAGAATCCCAATCCAGCACCGAGCTCGGCTTCGGCATTGTCAATGAGCCACTCCGCTACATCGTAGCAGTCATTTGGGCCTGCGGGAAACGGATCCTCGGGTGCCAGTCTATAGCCGACTGACAAGGCCAGGATGTTCATCTTGTTTGCGAGGGCCTGAAGCATGACGTCCTGTGTCTTCTCGTCACCCAATACCCAGCCACCACTGTGGAAGTGGAGATATACGGCTTTGGCCGTGCCGTGTTGAGGCCTAAATCCACGGCAGGGAATCGTCCTCCCGTGGTCCCTCGATGGGATGTTGAACTCCTCTGCTGACTCCAAGTAAACAGGCCGAGGTAGCGGCGTTTCTCCGTCTATGCGCATTTGGCGATGCTTCTGCGGACCAACCTAGACTTACTTGTCAGCAGCTTTCATGGTCTAGAGGCCAGCAATACTCGCCTCGTACCATTTGGGACCCATGGCCATGAGCTCCATCATGCTATTGTTGAATGCATTGGTTTCATCTGAGATTGCCGCGGGCCCAAACTTGGTTGAGTCGATCTTGATTGAGTTGTGGGCGTCCATGTTGATGTGCGATACGGGCTAATGGTGCTCTCAAAGTTGGTGTCATGAATGGTGACGATGTAAATGTAGCAGAGCCCTGGCCTAAAATATTCGTTGCGGTTGGACCTAAGCCCTTTGCGGCTTCCAGTGCCCCAACTGGGATGGACAGGTAGTGCATACATGTATTATTAAATCGGACCTCTGCAAAGAGCGATTTATTCTTAGTTTACATTTTATAGGATATTTTTTCAAAGATAAAGGCTTCGTGGTGGTACCTTGCTTCTTCACGTCAATGCAATTACTAAAGACATCTCTTGATGGTAAGCTTCATTCGTCCAATTGCTACAATAGGAAAGATGCATCTGTTCGTTTTTGATACACGCAGCATACTGAGCTGTGCTAGTTTACCCTGCAGTCATTTCTTTTCCTCTTTTACGGGCAAGATTCCAAGGGCCTGTTAAATTTAGTCAGTGAAAAGCGCGCAACGCTAAGGGAGGCACCGCGCCATGAGGGACAGCCATCTGGCTAAGCCGACCCCGCCCTGACGGCTCCGCTAACCAAGGGCAAGGCTAGTTGGTTTGCATGGCCCTTGACGTCGTCCTGGGCTACCTTTTAGGGCCTGTCGTCCTGAGTTGCCTACCCCTCACGATAGGCCACAGTGCGGCCATTGTCACGATAACGCTTGGAGGTGGGGTGGGGCACCATCTGACTCGAGCTTCCTCGTGACAGCGTCTTTGCGAATTTCACGACTACCATTGCCGCAAATGAGTTGCGGCATGGTTTTATTTACTTGGTTTATTCCATCTCATCACATCACTTTCTTCATCAAACTAAAGAGTGTCTTGCACAGCCAACAAAAGCTCAACTACATTCTTCTGCTGTCAATTTCGTTGTCGCATCCCTTCAGAATCTCAAGATGGCACGAGGACATGGAGCCAGCCAGATATATCTCAAGTATGAAGAAGAGAGGCAAAAGCGGATTCGATCCGATGGTCTTTCTCAGTACGTCGACCTGAGAGAGGTGGATCAGCAAACAGATAATCACCTCGCCGAAGATCCCTTCAGCAGCGAGTACGGTGACCGATGTTGGTCGATACCGTCCGGCGTTGAATCAGGGAGATGCAAAGTTGCCATTATTGGTACTGGCTACGGAGGCCTCACCTATGCAATCCGGTTCATTCTGGGAGCTGGCTTCAGCCCCGGGGATATCGTATTTTTGGACACTGCCTCAGGATTTGGAGGCGCGTGGTACTGGAACAGGTATCCGGGTGTCATGTGCGATGTGGAGAGCGCCTGCTATATGCCTCTTCTGGAAGAAACTGGCTACATTCCCAAGAACAAGTACTCATACGGCCCTGAACTGAGGGAATACGCGGAACTTCTTGCATCAAAATACAGCCTGACAGACAGAGCACTTTGGAAGACCACTGTGCGTTCGGCAGCATGGGACGATTCCAAAGCCGATTGGGTCTTGGAATTCGACAAGCAAACTCGCGATGGTGGAAAGAAGCCGATGACGCTGCGAGCTGATTTTGTGATCATTTCGGCAGGCCCGCTGACCAATCCGAAACTGCCTCGAATCCCTGGCGCAGATACCTTTGGCGGGACCGTCTTCCACACGGCGCGGTGGGACTACAACATCACTGGAGGGTCCCCGACAGATGCTTCACTGACCAAGCTATCCGACAAAAGGGTTGCTATCATCGGCACCGGTGCGACCTGCATCCAAGTAGCACCTCACCTTGCCAAGTGGGCCAAGCAACTGTACGTTTTTCAGCGCACGCCCTCTGCGGTCGATGTTCGCGGACAGCAAGACGTTGATGAAGCAGAATTCCGCGCTACGGTGAGCAATGAGAAAGGTTGGCAAAGGCGCCGCCGCGAGAACCTGGCCATGTTTGTCGAGGGCAGCACGCCGGACGTGGACCTCATTCAGGATGCTTGGACGACATTTCCATCCTACGCGGCTCTCATTGGTGGTCCCGCTGCGGCTGGATTGACTGAGGACAAACTGCCTGAGTACATTTCAAAATTCCATCAGATCGATATGCCCCGCCAGGAGAGAATCCGCAAGCGCGTCCACGACATTGTCAAGAACACCGAAGTCGCCGACTCTCTGACCCCGTGGTACCCCGGCTGGTGCAAGCGACCCTGTTTCCACGACGATTATCTGGCCACCTTTAACCGGCCGAATGTAACCCTTGTTGACACCCGTGGACGAGGTGTCGAGTCCATCACTGAGACTGGTCTTGTGTATAATGGAATAGAGCACCCCGTCGATGTGTTGATCTACGGGACTGGATTTGAGCCCCTGACCGCGGGAGGGCCCTCCCTGCGTGCAGGCATGCAGATCTACGGCCGCAACGGGTTGGAGATGGAGGAGAAGTGGAGTCAAAAACTTGCCACCTTGTTCGGGCTGATATCAAGGGACTTCCCCAACCTGTTCCTGACCGGGGTGTACCAGATGGGCAGCACCGTCAACTATGCGCACATGGTTGATGTCATGGCCACGACCATGGCCAGTGCAATCCGCCAGTCCCGGCAGAAGCTTGGATCCCAACGCCCCTCGCCTGTTCAGAAGCTTGTCATGGAGCCCACCGCGGAAGCAGAAGAAGCCTGGACCCAACGAGTGCTTGCCACAGCTCCTGGGTTTGGTTGTGTGGCGGGCTGCACGCCTAGCTACGGCACAGGGGAGGGCAAAAAGTTCAAGTCCAAGGAAGAGGAAGCCAAGGCGGCACGCGCTGGGAATTGGGGCAAGGGATTCCTCGACTACTCTGCCATAGTAGAAAATTGGGACAAGAAGGGCGATCTGGAAGGATTGGACATTCGTGTTCCGGTAGAGGGTCATTGAGATGATTTTCTTTTAAAAGTGAAAAAATAAATTATAGTAAATTGTTCCTGAATCTTGATTTATTTTCTCATTGGTGACTGATTTGAAACAACAAACAAAACATTACATTCATTTCACTAATATTGCGTGTATGCGTTTGCACGCTGTTCTACGAAGTTGAGCTGCTTCCTACACCTTAGAGAAAAGTCAATGAGAGTTTGCTGCGATTCAATTTGCCCATGTGCCCCTAGTAGAGTAGGACTCTTGATATTATGCTAAATTATAATATACGCAACATTACAGAACATGACCAGCCCATCCTCAACGGCGTCGCAAGTCAGAGTGTCATTTCATCCGACTTACCCTGTAGCCAAAATTTGAGGAAGCATCGCCTGGAACTTGCCGAGGATTCCACTTGAAGCGGGTCCGGCGAGCATCTCTATTCCGACCCGATTTTCAAGTCATAATTTTAAACACAAATAATTTGTTAACAAAGCAAAAAAGATAAGGTATTTGGTGTTAATCTCTTTCTTCGTAGTGGCTGCTGCATTCTGTCCAAAAGCCATCATACAACCGTGTGCAAACTGCGTTCCTTGAACTGTGTTACAGTCCGCTTATCAGCCACAGCCTAATGCAAGTTAGCGGGAACGAGCACAAACTAGCAGAGGCTGGCGCACGCAGTTGTGGGGTTGACAAAGTTGGCAGCCCAGGACGAAGTGCTCCCCTGGATTGACCCGCCCATACGCACTGTTCCAACTTTGCCAATTTTGGTAGATTGACTGCTGACCGAGGTTTACGAAAACGAGCTGTGGGCCTCGCATGTGCCCCTCAGTCGTCCTCGTCGTGGACTACCCGTCTGAACCCAACCCGTCACCCTGATCGAGTGTTGCTGATGAAAGATGATGCCTTCACAAGCCCGAGCGCTTTAAATAGCAGACCAGGGTGTGTGTGTCCTTCGCAGAGCATTGGCGTCCATCCACTGGAAAACCAAGGCATTCCCATCTCGGCCAACCCGCTAGCCCAGACAGGACCATATTCACAATGGCATCGGAATTTAGCAGCATTCACTTTGACCAGCCCATTCCCAACCTCGAGGGGGCTTTCGACATTTCCTGTTCACCGGGAACTGACATTTGGGACAAGGCCCCGGCCACCCACCAGTTCAACGCGCCCATCATCTATCGCACCACCACCAAGGACGCCTTTGTCTCGGCGGGACTGACCGTTTCGGCCGATTGGAAAGATCGATACGACCAGGGCGGCCTCGCCATCATTATCAAGGCTGCTGACAGAACGCGCTGGCTGAAAATCGGCATTGAGCTGGATTTTGGACGGCCCAATGCCGGCATCGTCGTGAAAGACGAATTTGCCGATTGGAGTCTGCGGCCGCTCTGGTACGGCTCCGAGAACAGCATCACAGTTGAAGCCAAAGTCCAAGAAGATGGCGACCTTTGGGTGTACGCCTTGGGACCCAATGGCGAACGCGAAGCTATGCGGCAAGTTGCGTGGTGGGATGCTCTTCCGGGGAGCACTGAGATCTGGGTAGGGCCGTATGCTGCCAAACCAGCGTACGAGGGCGGAAAAGAAAATCTCGACGTTCATTTTAGCGGGTTATCTGTAAATACTAAGTGAACGGGGGAGATGATACTTATGTGTCTCCCCACTGCAAGCAGCACTGGCAATCAAGAACGAGCCTGTTTATCGGTTTCAACAAGAACCTAGACAGAAGAGGTTCATTTATTCATTTGTTTCGTAATTATAATACATTCATACACTTCATCCATTGTCCTAGGGTTGATATGTTCCATGGCTTGGAGAGGGAAACGCCAAATCCGCAATCGAAGCCGTTCGTCAGCACCAAGGGGAGAACCGTGTGCCTAGATCATAGCAAAAGAATATCAATCTTGAGCTGGGATTGTACCTCGCGCCAATCTACGACAATGGTGTCTGGATCAGCGCCTGTCAACAAAGCCTCCTCATCCCGAAGACTCCAAGCGTGCTCGATGATGCGACGCGCTGTATGGCGATTACTGATGCCCAGCTTGCATGAGTAATCCAGCCATTGATTCACCATGCTTTTTTCCCAGGGCGTACTCGTCTCTACGGCCGTGATAAAGACTGGCCAAAGTGAAATGCTACCGCCTTCTAGGTTGATAAACTCAATCGTATCTTCAAGAACCTGCGTGATGCGATCATGTATGGCATGAGGTGCAACATTGTAGATGCTGCGAAATAAGTAGATGATGGCTGCATTGTGGAATATGCGTCGATGCAGGGCGTTCAGGTAGTCCTGGCGATCTTCCGAGGCCTGCGTATGGGCCCGGACTGGCTCTGACAGATCGATCTCGCCCAGGATCCTCCCCGACTCTATGTCGATTTCACCAGTCCAGTTACCACTCGAGAAGGCTTCTCCGAGGCGTCGAATTTTAGCAATGGACTGGATGACACCGCAGCTCGCGCCGATTGTGTATCCGAATTGATCGACTTCGGATATTGATTCAAGCAGAATCTGTGTGAGCCGAGGGCTGTTGCAAGATCCCACTGAGGCGGTGTGGGCAATCTCAAAAGAGAGGGCGAGGCTCTGTGAAATCACCCAGGCTTCAGATGACATTTTCCAGGGACTGTCTTGGGAAAAGTCCGTGAGCAGTCCATACATGCCCAAAAAGTGCCTGCGCCAATCCGTTAATTCAGAAGCGTAGCATCCCTTTCAACAAATGTTATTCACTCGCAAGCTGTGCTGGTGGGATGGAGTCTAGAATACCTCAATTTGACCGAACGTGTAGAGGACGGCGGCGCAAGCCTTGAAGTCTTTTGTCTGAGCCAGACTCGTTTGTAGCTTCTTCAAGGCGGAGCAGTAGTGCTTCATTGCGCTCAGCCTGTACTTGCGTGCCTCCATCCAATTGTCTTGGTGCAGGACGGACAGGTGGAAACCTGCCTGGGAGAGTAAGGCGTGGTACAAGCTCTGACCTCCATCAGAAGACTGCTGACTGGCTATGGCCGGATAGACGGAGCGCCAGGGATTGGCGGCGGAGTCGACTGGCATTAATAAAAATGCTACTTGGTTCACATAGTGGTGCAGCAGCATCGTGTCCGTGGCGGAGAGCGGTGATGACGGAAGACGAGAGATGGTAATAGTCGAGCCTGAAATGAATTGGTCGTCAGATAGTGATCCTGAATGCACGGTAGTTGGCGCCAGACCAGCATCGGTTTGCTTCAGAACGCGGAAGGGATTCGACTTGTCTGTGTGTAGTGAACATTGACAAGATACATGGTCGAAATCTACATTTGTCAAGTGCTGTAGCTGGGCGTTCCTGTACGGCGGCCGGCCTTCCCATGTGGAGAGAGGGTCCAGGGTGCGCCGCGATCCGGACTGGTATTCGCCTGTGTGGCCATCGACCCAGACTAGATGGACTCGGTACCCTTCACACTTGATGGGCAGTCTTAGACAAGGGGAGCACGCTGGATAGGCCCCATCGCACGCCACCCGCCGGCGCCGACAGGTCCAGCACGAATCAAAAGAGCGGCGGACTTGCTTGGGCATAGTGCTGGGTTGGCCTTGATTGAAGTGGCAGCGGGAAATCTACATGCCAGATGCACGTCTCGTGCGGAGGAGGGAGGGGGTTATCTGCCTCACTCAGTTGGTCCCTTCTCTCTCTTCTCCTGGCCCTTTATCTGCAGGAGCGGGGCTGTCGGCTGACTAACTGGGGGTCTAGTCTAGTTCAGGCGACAAACAGTGCGTAGAAAGCTCAAGATTTATGGCCAGTAGTCTATAGGTTCCTGCGCTGACAATGTGGTGCAACAGAGCTGCCATCTAGGTGGGCTTCATTGTTTTCTCCTGGGCTTTTCGAGGAAGAAGAATATGAAATTTAGGTTCATGTTTTGGCGTCTCGTTGCTGATATGAAAGCTACAACAAGTTTTAGACACATTCTGGTTGCATCACCGATCGACAAAACAAGCATTGGACCTTGGATGGCTAACGAGATTTTAGTCGACACGTAGAGTTGCTCTGGCCTGATGGAAAGAAAGCTGGCTAGCTATTGACTCTTTAGGTATTTATACATAATTAGTGCATCCGTGTGATTATGTCTCATTCCCAAGACAAATCTTTTCCCGCCAAGGCCAAATGATTGCCGAAAGAACCGCGGAGGCCCGGTGGCGGGGACAGGCCCAGTCTAACCCCTGTAGCTCGTAGCCACTACCCCCTGAACAAAACGAAACGTGCACTGGAGCCGGTGGAGCAGTGAATGGACTTAGCGCTGCGTACGCACTCCGCCACAAGGTGCTGGCGCTCACGCAGGCGGTCGCTGGTCGTTTGCAGCCATTTGCGAGTGATATCGCCTTGGTCGCTGGCACTTGCCACTGCCCCTAGAAAATATAAATATAATCTGCGAGGGAGATGTTTGTGAGTTAAGATATTTACTCGCCATCCTTCATTCGAATCTTACCACACTACCAGGAGCAATCCCAAAAGCCCCAACATTTGCGCCCTTCCGGTTCTTTGCAATCCTGTGCCCAACCACAATGTCTTCTGGAATTTGTACGCAGAAAAATGAACAGGCAATTGCCTACGCCAAGACTCTCGATAATATCCCCTGGTGCGATGATTATGAGAAGATGATTTCCGGCATGCTTTACAGCTCCGAAGTGTCGGCGTTGGCCGAGCATAGAAACCGTGCACGGCGTCTTGCCCAACAGTTCAACACATGGGTTCCAGATGAATCCGTGTCGGCTGCTGCAGTTGCGGAGACTAGGGTATCTATGGTCAAGAAATTGTTCGGCAAGATTGGTAACAATGTCTACGTCGAGCCTGGTTTGCAAGTGGACTACGGATGCAACATATCGGTTGGTGATGATTTCTTTGCAAACTTCAAGTACGTGAAGTCTTGTCTGTCCCTTACTTTTCTTTTTCTTTTCTGTCTTTTTTTCTAGGTCGCAACTAACACTCGTTCTTCACTAGCACTGTTATCCTTGACTGCGCCCATGTCACAATTGGCAATCGGGTTTTCCTTGCTACCGGAGTTAGCCTTATTACGGCCACGCACGAAACCAGTCTTCAATCGCGAAGAGATAACATCGAGTACGCCAAGCCTATCCGGATTGGAGACGACTGTTGGCTTGGAGCCAATGTTACTGTCTTGCCAGGCGTGACAATTGGAAAAGGATGTACTGTTGGAGCCGGGGCTGTTGTATCAAAGGATATTCCTGACTATTCCATTGCTGTAGGCATTCCGGCTAAGGTTATTAAGTCAGTTGAACCCCTTGATGAATAAAGCTGGACGCCCTTGAGAAAAGAATAGATTAAATTCGGAGAATTCCTCACGGTCCAACTTTTTCTCTTGTTCGAAAAGTGCCTGCTGACCTGGGAAATTTATTGCAATACTTTTGGATCAGCTACGGACGAGTATTTAGAAAGGCACTTAAACACAACAAGGCACGATATCAAGTCAAAAATAGAGCTGTAGATCCAATATGATATGGTTCTAGGGTAAAATGATCAATAATACAAGTCCAATTTTGACAAGACCTAGAACCCCCCAATCGATTATTTATCGAAAGTACAAAGGAGATGCGAATCTGATGAAGAGCAAGAATGGCGCCAATGATGACAGTAATGATGAAAAGACATTGACATGGTGTTAAGTAGAATATATATTAAAGCCTGCACGTTAAGCATACTAATTAACACAGAATCCTGAAGCCAATGTGATTAACACATCGCTTCTATCTGAAAACTGTCTAGATCTAATATTCCTTGCTTTGCTGTCGCGACTTGACAAACTGTGGCTCGTTTAGGGTCATCTGATCCAAAACGCAGATGCCAAATTAACCGCCAGAAGCCCATCGTTAAACTATGGAAAGAGTGTGCTTATTGATGATGTTCGAAGGATGGAAGAGGTTAAATGCGACGGAGGTCAAGAACATGGGCAATGCGTCCAAAACGTAAAGGTATACCTCCTTGGACATGAGCTCTCCATTCTCGCCCAAGGCATACTCGGCAACTCTGAAGATTGAACGGACCATAATAAGACCACTGGTCCCGTATAGGACCATGAGGAGAGTTCTCCAAGGCGTTGTAACCTTCTCGCTTTTGATCGTAGGCTTACGATGAATTCTATAATGAAACAGGCAAGTAATGATAATAAAAAGCCCGAAGAACACGATCTGAACACCGAGGCCGATGAGAATGATCATCTCTCCTCTGTCCCTTTCGGACTTAGTGTTGGCGCCAGAAAGCATCCCGCCGCCTTAAGATCCGTTAGTTCTGCAGTTTCTCAAATTGAGTTTGTGTACGGCGTTGCTTACCCAGTGCTTGCGCCAAAATAGAAGCAACGTCACCCAAGAGAAAGAACTTGGTCAACCATTTGAGCTTGATCAAAGAGTACTTTTCGGCGTCCAAGAGTCTAATAAGTCGTCCGAGAACCATATAAATGGATACGGCATAGAATGGGGGACCAAGGAGCAGCAGCAACGCTTGCATGATATAAGGGGTCTGTGTCCACTTTCCAGAGGCTTCAGTTGCACTGACAAGTCTCCCGCTGTATCCGCCGACCTCAACTGTGCAATATTCTAGTCAGCTATAAATATTTCTCGTAGGGGACAACAGAATCCTCACTAAGACAACCGAAAAGGAAGGGTAGAAAATACCATGATTTCAGCTTGAGGATCTGAAACCCATGGAGTATAGATGTGGCCGCGAAACAAACCACGAAGATAATCGCAGCTGCAAGAGATGGATCGTACTTATAACGGGGATCCTCTTGCTTGCTTCCGTTGCTAGACATGATGTTTGGAGGTTTGGTGATGTAAAAGATGTGATTGTTTGTTCTCAAAGAATAGGTTGGCGCGATTAGAAAACTTGTGGATGCGATGCAGTATTGATAGGAATGGTGATGAAACTTTTCAAGACCTTGGGATTCGGTCTCTACTTATATTATGCTGCAATTGGAGGGCCGCTAGGTAAAGGACTCAGCCCTGTTGACACAGCCTTTGAGTTCCGATACCGAGAACAGTTTGGACTAGATGAATCCATGGAGAAGAAGTCGTAACGGCTCAAAAGAATATGCATTATTGGTGTGGTAGCACAGCTGCGCCTCGCTGGAACCGTGTCATCTTTGTGGATTTGAGTGGAATGATTCGTCGAGAGCAATCGATAACGATGATATCGCATCATTAACTTAAGCTAAGAGATGTGGCCTAATTTAGCTACACGAATCAGCTATCTTGGTATTTTTTCTGTGCTTTGGAATTTGCAAGAAGATGTGCTGCGGGGGCGGCTGTGTGTTTGCTCGTTCTCGTTACCGTTTTCGTTTTCGGTTGTTGCGCACCAGGGCAAGGTGGTGCTGGCAAAATTAGGAGTGCCGAGAAAACAAGAAGATAAAACTAAGTATTTAAGGTAAAACCAGGCTGAATTGCCGTGGATTGGTGGCATTGGGTAGTAGTGGGATATGTAGTGAACCCAAACTGAAGCTTGCTTTGAATCATCCACTTTCCGGTACTAAAAAGATACATACGCAGAGTACAGTCGAATGAGCCATTGTTCAAAGGTCACATGCCGTTTATCATCGTTATCGTCCTTGAGGTCGAATACGGCCCAAGTCAACACAGTAAGCTTTACACAGTAGGGTTTGAACAGTTAGGCTATAATACCCAATGGCCTTTTGCACACACAATATCTCCAATAGCTTCATACAACACATCAGAGATAACCTTCTAGGAAAAAACTTCAACATGACCACCAATATAAAATGCCTGTCTGTCTTACTAAGACCAGCCTAGCCTCTTTCCCTCAACATTATCCCTGCACCCGATCATAACGAGCCACTGATCCATCGATAGCAGTCTGCCCACTCGTCCACACACAAAGCACCCACACATATTACTTACACGCCAACACAATGGCGGCAACCCCTGCGCTCTCGTTCAACCCCACGATCCTCCACCGGGTGCCATATTACCAGTCATATGCCGTTTATGATGGCACTAACTGATTTTTTCTTCATCTTGCTTCACTTTTTCTTTTCTAAAAACAAAAAGGAGAGGTGGCAAATGAGAAGTTGAGTTGACAGGCCACTTTAGTGATAGTCGTTCGTGGAGGCAATGGCGCGTGAATGAATTACAAGGGAAGTAAACATTCCGTTAGCGCGAACCAATCAACAGACAAGACGCTTCATGTGGCAGAATGAGGGTGTCACGAGCTACTCAATGATGATGATTCAGGGTTGAAAATTCAGGTAATTCTATATTCGCTATATAAACACACTTGAAATACACACGGCCATTACTTTTATTTTGGCTACGTTTTCCACGATCAAGAACTTGGCATTTTAAGGAAGTCTGGGGTGTTGGGCATGGCTGGAAGGGCCCAAAAATGTTCGTCAATGAATAGCCTCTCATCTAAGGTATGTTTTAGCCAATGAGCATGCCTGAGTGACTGCATTGAATGATGGTGTATTGTTGCCGCAAGAACTCAATAAATTCATCATTCTTAGCGTCCTCAGCCGCTGTGGCGTTTTTGATGGCCAACCAATTATGCCCTCTGAGTGTCAACCTAACTGTTTTCTGGACATTCCTTAGCTATGACTATTCCCGAATACTAACTGTATGAGGAAATATCTACGCCAAAGTGGCGTTTAAATTCTGCCAAGGATGACAAATTTGTTGCGTTCTTGTGGTATTGGCCTAATTATTTGGGTCAGCTGAGGCGCCTGTCCCGTATTACGAGAAACTGTGTCGCCGGTGTCAAAACTCGTTCAATTGTAGAAAGCTCCGAGCCGTCCTTTACCACCGAGTTCTTATTGGATCGACGGAAGCTTCGCTTATGTATTTAGAACATTAGTGGCATATCTCGTCAGCCTACCTTTGTCTTAAGATGCTCGTTGGTAATCTTGTTCTACCCTAAAATCTGACAAGAATCTAGAACAACCACCCCGGATTTGCATGGAAATATTATGATGAGTCAGAGCGTGAGACTCTCACGCGCCGACCTGCGTTGCAAGTACACTTCCGTATGGGTATTAGCACCTCAAAGATGTTTAAAAGCTCCTGGCTGAGGGCAAAGTTACTTCCTTTCAGAATTTTGCTTTTTTCCTTTGGCCCAAGCGAACCTATCTGCAGTTTTCAAGATGTTTGAAAAGATTTTCATCTGGGAGGCCATAGCCGCGGTAGCATGTTACTGTACCGCTGTCACTTGCTATAGACTCGTCTGGCACCCCTTGGCGAAGTTCCCTGGCCCAAAGCTTGCTGCCATCACTCGCTACTACGAGGCCTACTATGACGTTATTCAAGGTGGCAAATACACGGAGAAGATTGGACAACTGCATGACAAATATGGTAATAGTTTTTCTCCGTACTTTTGAAACATTTACACTGACAATGTGACATGCTAAAAGGGCCAATCGTTCGCATCAGTCCATACGAATTGCACATTAACGATCCTGCCTATTTTGAAAAGCTTTACCGGAACGACGGACGCTAGGATAGATACGCATGGGCTAGCGAGGCCCATAGTATCGAGGCTTTCCTCTTCACGGTTGAGCATGACGTACACAAGGCACGTCGGCAGCCTTTAAATGCCTTCTTTTCAAAGGCGAGAGTTGCAGCGCAACAGGGCCTTATCAATGAAAAACTGGAAAAGCCTTGCCATAGTATTAAAGAAGTGTCGGGAACAGGAAAAGTGATCGACCTCGGTTCTGCGATTAGCGCAATGGAGCGCGACATTTTGAACATTTATGTTCTTGGGAAAGAACGCAACGATCTTGATGAAGAAGACTTCAGCACGTCCATGACGAGATTTGTAGAGGCAGGTGGAAAGATTTGGCGCATCACCAAGCATGTTCGCTGGTACGCTCCCACTCTACTGGCCATTTCGAAAGAATTTCTGATCAAATGGGCGGATGATACCACGGCTAACTTTATGCGTTATTCCGTCGTAGGTCCACCCAGGCACTTTTCAGCGACTCTTGACGCTAATCAATCTTTGACAGTCAGTCGAGAAAGACGCCCGTCGTCTCATGGATGCGTCACTTTCGCCCACGCGAGATAATGGGGTGCAGCGTACTATTGTCCACGAGATTATGGATTCTAAGCTGCCTCCAGAGGAGAAGACTTTGAAGCGTATTTTTAGTGATATTGCGACAGTGACTGGCGCTGGTGTGGAGACAACGGCAAGCGTGATGCGACTGATCCTTTACTACGTATTCACCAATACCGAAATTCTTGAGCGACTACGCGCCGAGCTTTCTAGGGCGGGCGTCAACTCTGATTCATGGGGTAGCCCTGCCGACCTGCGAGGTCTCGAACAACTTCCTTATTTTACAGCGGTGATCATGGAAGGCTTGCGCTTGAGTCCCGGCGTCGGCACTCGCCTCCAGCGAGTTGCGCCAGACAGGGATCTTTTCTACAATCAGTGGCGGATACCTGCTGGCACTCCCGTTGGCATGACTCTTCTTCTCGTGCAGAGGGATAAGGATCTCTACTCAGAGCCGTAGCGGTTTAATCCTGAACGTTGGGTAGATATTGAGGCTCGAAAGAAGGCCGAAAAGACATTCGCGCCCTTCTCGAGGGGCACTAGGGTTTGTATCGGAATGCAGTATGTTACCCCCTTCCTTCAAGCGATGTTCCCAACCCTAATGATGACTTTTTTCTTTTAGCCTCGCATGGGCAAAATTGTGCTTGGTTCTTTCTGCGCTCATTCAAAGATTCGATTTCGACTTTATGGGCTTGACGCCGGATCATTTTGAGTTTGAGAGTGATGGTTTTGCCATCGGAACTAAAGGGAAGTATGTTTTAAATACAGTGGCTACTCTTCATAAAACCTGATGAAAAGATTTGGTTGAGTTAGTCTTATTCGCGTCGGAGAGCATGATTCCAGGGAAAAGGGTGCCTGATGGATGTTGTGGAATCATACCTTCGTTGAGGACTGAAGCATCGAGGCCTCCAACCGCCGTTACTGCAACCCAAATTGAACAGCATAGGTGGTTAAATTTGAAGCAATATTTCCAACATTTGTATTTCTTCTCCTCAAGTCTCAGTTGACTTTTTCTTGTACTACGTTTCATGCAGCACCTCGATTTTTGGTTTGCGCATCGCATTGGACATTGAGCCACTTCTTTACACCGAACTCGGACTTGATTCGATGAACAGTGGAACATGAAAGGCAGAGTTTCTGTACAATATGGACACCCATTCATCAATTGACTTCCGGTCAGCCGGCCCCTCGTTCTCATGCTGATGTTTGATGGGCAAAAAGGATCCTCCATCTCCAAAGCCTCAATCATACCCTCGAAATGCCTTGTACCCATAATTTTGGGACATAATTGACGCCCCCGATACACTTGGAGAGCTCGCAATATCAGCAGACCTATGTTCATAGGCCTTGCTTGTGCCATGATTTGTGTGGTGACGAAGGTGTCTGCATGACTTGGTCCTGTCGCAATTTGCCTCCATTGGGTCTGGAAGAAATTAAGAACGATTGGATAATAAATCTATGGTTCTCATCAATTGGCGATCACAAGTCCAATATTGTCGTGGAGTGGCACGCAGTGTTGGCCTTGGGTACCAAAAACCTGCCTTCCATCATGAAGCACAGGCTTTACTGCACCAAAGCCAATATCCTCAGGGATCGCGGCCGGTTTTATCCGAATGCTCAATCCCTCCATTCAGAGCTCAAAATTATGGGCTGGGACTGCATCCGAAGCTATTGGATATCTAATCGCGCAAGAGCCTCGGCTTGGGAGGGCACCCTTTGAGTCTACGCTCGCGATGTCCAAGTCTTGTCGGACTTTCGCCTTGATCATCCTTCGACCGACCGCGTGTATTATGCGTCAGCATTTCGACCGGGATTGGAAATGATGTGCCATTTAACTTCCGCAGCTCAGAGAAAAGTTTCCTCGCATTTTACTTCGTCTGACCCCAGCGATGAGATAAGCCCTAACACAATCCTTCTTCCCTTTACGGATGTAAGCTTCACGAATTCCGCCCTAGACAACAACGTGGTAACTGCCTCGCCGAGGTTCTACCGCTGTGGCTGTGTCTAGGCTGCCACAAGTTTGGTTGATGGGTCTATTCATCTTCAATCCACATACGTGTTTCTCGGACACGAAGATTCATCCGGCATCCGATCAAGGGGCGGACCATGGAAAAGATACCACTCTTTGACTACACAGGGCCCTTTCCTTTCCACCACATCGCTTGGAGCTTCGACCCAATCGAAGTTCGTCTAGCCTGGGCAAAAGAAGCATTGGCTGCAGGTGCCGACGTAAACGCCGTGTATACGCGGTCATTGGACACATGCCCTCGCAATACCGATATACGATGTCGCCCATTAGCTGAAACTATATTTTGGCCCAATAATTACAACAAGGATACAGATACCGTGGAGGACCTCCTTCTGATAGCTCTTCTCCTCGAGAACGGAGCGGATCCCCGTCTCAAGGACGCCCAAAACGAATCAAGTTGTCTAGACGAAGCACGGTCATGGGCGCGAGCAAAGGGTTGGGAAGCCACGCACCGGTATTGGGTAAAGACCAGGGATTTAATGGAAGCAAAAGCCCTGGAATTGGACAGTAAGAAAAACTCGTTGTCCTTTTTCGTTTAAAAAAGCTAAGCTGATCTGACCATATAGATCAAGAGGCGATAGCGCGTGTCGAGCCCCCTCGCGGGTTAATCCCTCGTTTAAAATGGCAATTTGGCTTCAGTGGTGTCGCCACTCAGACGCAATCTGAGAAGGAACCTGGGAGGCTGTTGGAGAAGGAAGCCGACAAAAAGTCGGAAAAGGGCCAGTAGATAAATATGTGAAGTGCAATGCCCTGCAAATTATATGCTGGAATGTGGATAACATGAGAGGAGATCCGCACGGTTGAAGTGCTCCAATTTTTAGCTCATTCTGCCATTATGATGGACCTCTCCGATTGCTGGCACTTCAAACATCGGCGATGGCTCTTAGATGCACAAATTCCCGGAAATAATGGCGCCGCAAGACACATCCTGCCGGACTCAACGCGCACTAGCTTTTACGCAAGCCTTTTCGACCCCTGAATAAACATAATATTCCCTATATAATCCCATTGCATCATAAATTGTCGTCGGCACGTCTCATTTGTCATTGCCTGCAACCCAAAACAGTCCCCCCTTAGTTGATAGCCTTGAACAAATCCGTCGCAGCTTCCTGGATCATCTCCCAAAGCTTGCTGAAAAGTTCCTTGATAAACTCTACCAAGTTAAAATGAGGCTGCCACTCAATGTGGATGGAGAAGTCCTCTCCGAGAAGCACTCCCTCGATTGTGGTCTTCAAAGGCGGGCCGTCGGCGATGAGGCTACTCAACGACCCCTGAAACTCAATCTTTCGGATGTCGACGAGCTTTCCCGCGTGAGTCGCAGCCCATTTTCCAACATCGAGGCCCAGATTGACAGCCCCTTCTGCCAACTCCACTGCGTGGCGAGCGAGGTTGAGCTCGCTGGTATTATCCCGGGCAAATGCCAGTCCTTTCTCAGCGACGTCGAATGCCATAAACTCTGCGCACGCTGCAAGTGCATCCACTGCTTCCCTCGCCAGGTCGATGGCACGCTGCGCAATCCTCTCGCCTTCATCCAGCGCCCCCTTAGCGAAGTCAAAAACACGTAGCTCGTCACTGGCCTTCTGTGCCGCCTCGAGCGCTTCGATGGCTGCCTGCACGAGGCCGTTCTGGGCATCCTTGACCTCGTCCAGAGTTGAGCGGGCCACTTCCAGTGCCGCGTTCTTCACCTCGCGAACACCGTCAAGCGCGAGTTCCGCTGCACCGATAGCCCCTTCTGCAGTGACGAAATCGGCTCCCTGGACAATTGCCTCGGCGGCCATGAGGATGCCGCGGACCACCTCGAGAGAAGCCATGGCCGTGCCCTGGGCGATTCCGATACCTGCTTTTTGAGCCGCCAAGCCTGGACACTCGTACCAGGGCGCATCATCAATCTCTCGGTTCAGGCGGCGCTGCTCCCAATCTAGATTGTCGACCTCGCGCTGAGCATTCTCCACGTCTCGCCGCGCGCTTTGTAAATCTCCCTGCGCGCTGCCAAACGACCGGTGAAAGTCATCACGGGTCCGCTGCAGCTCGTTCTGAGCGTCGCGGATACTGTTATCACTGTCGCGCTGGGCTTCGTTGAGACCCGACTGGGCTCCCTGGATGGCAACGCTTGCTGTATGACGGGCGTCGTCCAGTTCGCGCTGGGCCTGGGCCACAAAAGCTTTGAAGTCGCGCTCGGCTTCATCAACCTTTCTCTTGAGTTCTTCGGTAGTGCGTGATGCATCCGACTTCGCAGAATCAAAAGAGCCTTGCACGCGGTCCCGCTTCTCATGCCAGACTTTGCGAGCGGCTTCGAGCTCGGCGATGGCAGCGTCGCATCCCGCTTTGAATGCGGCTTCCTGCTCATCCAGCTTAGCTTTGACGTCGTCGAAGCCGTGCTTAACAGCTTGCTGTGCGGAGTCGATCTGCTGCTCCAGTTGCTGCAGAATGTGCTCGATAACGTGCTGCTCCATGAGGCCATACACCTCAAAGTTGGCGTTCTGCAGCGTATTGAAATCTTTAAAATTGAAGTCTCCGGTTAGCTTCGCTCGAAGCTTGAGAAGAAAGAGATCTGACAGACGGAGGTCAATCCATAGATCAAACGTGGGCGAAGGATAGACGTTCGCTTCGAGGTGAAGAGCAGCTGATGCTCCCCAAATGGATACGGCACCATCAATGAAGAACAACTGCTTTTCTGCAGACAGTTCAAGGTCGACAATGGGATCTGGTTGAGTCGCTCCTTTAACCGATAGAGGTCCAATGTCAAAAGCTTGGATAGTGGCCATGAGCTTGATTCGCTTGCCCACGGAGCACTCGAACTTGGCTTGTTTCCCGAAAATTGTCATGTCGCCTTTCAAGGACGCTCCAGGAGGATAATACGTCACACCGACTGTCGCACCGGTTGAAATGTACAGGTCCACATCGTTGAAGTGCAAAAAGTTGTCGGGCTCAGGAAACTCTTGCTCGGCAATGAGTGACGCGAACTTGACAAGGTCAACGACACCTAGATCCTTGATGCTTGCTGCGAGCAACTGTTCCTTCGGGTTTTGGCTTAGTTTCATCGCTACTTTGGCCTCCTTTGAGCCCACGTTGATCTGTCCCGCAAGGCCGATAGCTCCCGGCATACCTGTGGTGAAAAAAGTGCTGTATACGATGCCAAAGTCCAAGGCACAACCGCGAATAGTAACCTGTTTACCCAAATCGCACGGGTTGACCCAGTCCGTCAGCATCTGACCATAGGCAGAGGCACCGGTCATATTCGCCTTGAGGCCAAGGTCAAAGCAGAGCGGCTCAGGCTGAGTTGAGAGTTCTACGTTCAACAATGCCTTGAGGACCAAGTGAATGTCGTCGCCGGTCTGGATTTCCAACGCCAATGGCCCAGTGTAGACATTATCCCCGAATCGTATTGTGCGTTGTCCAGGTAGGATCAGGCTGAGTGCAAAGGCGCCATTTGTATAACCAGCTTTCAAAATAGTACCCTTGATACTACCTCGCATGAGAGACTCGAGTTCGGGGATATTATCAATCATGGCGCACATAAACACACCCTTGCCAATGGGATAATTCCGCGTATTGTAAGAGCACTGTGAAGGGGTGTGGTTCGCAGCAACCAACGCCAGTCCATTCAGTGAAACGTCGAGGAAGGTACCCTTCAGGTCAGGGCAGAGGCGGCTGGTGCTCAGATCGCCTTGAGCCTCACCATAAACGGCCCATTTGAGATCTGTGCCGTCATCAGCTTTTTCGGTGAAGATGCCAACCTTGAGGTCAATTCCGGCAAAACTGACATCTCCAGCGATGGCAAATTTGGTCGCTCGTCCACACGATTTCTCGCTCTTGCTTCCGATGAATATATCAAGTTGGGCACTGTGGATGTCGAAGCCCTCGAAGGACATATCTTCGACGCCTCCAGATATATATACACCATCCCGCGAAATTGATATCAACCCGTTTGCGCTGGAGTGGCCGTTGACGGTGATGCTTCCAGAAAGTGTGAGGCCTTCGGAAGAGATACCGAGGTACATCGAGTTGAATACAACATCGTGATCAAAAATGTCCAGTTCGGTATCTGTGATTTCCTGAAACAAGAGGCCCAGATCATGCAGCGTCAAATTACCGATGAAGGCTTCCAAAGCGTAGTGCTCATTTGAGTACGTGCCGGTTACGGACACAGTTGTCTCATGCCAGTTCATCAAAGCATCTACGCTAAATGAGAGGTCGGTCTTCGAAGAAAGCGTACTCAGAATCGCTGTCAACCTGACTGAGGAGAGGTTCAGGCCATGTACGCCAAACACATTGACCCACTCATCGTCTCTGAGCACCAAAGACAATGAGTATCTGTTAGCTAGTGATCTGATGTGATAGTCGGCCTGAAGCGGTACAATCGAGCCAGGCACTGTGACGTTCACGCTGCCGAAGAAGCCGTAGCCAAAAGTCCACTCGGTCTTGCCCAAAATATGATCGGTGTCAGAGTCGGCGATCAGCTCGACGCCGATTCTAGTAAACTCGAGAATATCGAAAACTTTGGCATGTGTCTTCTCCAATGATCCTTGGAGAATAATGCTGCCAAGAGTTATGGGATCGTCCCAGTCACGGTAGCAGCTAAGGAATGCGCTCAAGTGGAGCGCAGGCTTCTCCTGGCCAAAGAGATCTCTTAGGGCGTCTGATACTGGCTGAAGGGTGCCTTGGAAGAAGATATCGGCCTCAAAATGGAGACCGGCAGTCTGCATGGGGTCAAATGATTCTTCTGAGTAACAGAACTGTGGTTTATCAACCACAATGGCGTCAAGCGGGCTGCCTTTCATGCTCGGAATCAGCGACCCGAGACTGAAGTGCTCTGTGCTGGGCCTAACGATCTCTGCCCACGGATGAGCCTTTGTGATCTCTCGGTATATCTCAATCCTCGCGGGCATGAGAGCAAAGAGCTGAATGTCACCGGTAAGAACCACATTGTGGGGTTTTGCAGACGGATCGCTTGGCACCAGCGTTGGTGCATTCTGAGTCTTGGAAAATGGATCCACATCTTTCTCCCCTGGAGTGGGATCGGGACTCAGCAGATTAGTCTTGGGAGACGGCGGGCTTGCTGGGCCCGTGGCCTGGAGTACCATTGGTACGAGTGAGCCATCGCCTTCGAGCGTAGCAAGTACAGGGTTCTGGATAACAAAATTGTCGTAAGTCAGTGATGGGACTTCTGGCGGCGTCAGCTGGCCCGGTTGAAGGAGTTGAACGACCTGTTAATAGTAATTAGCAAATATTTCCACGTTAACATCGGCACTTACAGAGGACAGTGGGGATAGAAAATTCGCTTTATCGGGCCTTAGCTTCTTGAACCCTCGTTCGTCTGGCTCTTCCGACGATGGATGGGAACGCTTGAGATCAGGCTGCTCAGCGGGATCCTTGAAGGTCCTAACAATCTTGTACTCTCGCTCATCGTCGGATGACACTGAGTCCCTTCTGCGTTTGAGTGAGGTTTCTTGATCCATTTTCCACTGAAAGACGGCGGAATTTTAGATGCTCAACCTCAATCGTCAAAGAAACGGAAAAAGAATGTTAGACGAATGTTGAATTAAGATAGGGCGGCCTGACAAACCGCAAAATAATAGTTTCGGCATGGGGTGATATAGAAAGTGATTTACAGAATCGATAGTCTACTAGCCCTGCATCGGCCAAACCGAAGTAGGTATTGTCACACGATTACAATAATCAACGTTTGTCGTAGAGTAAGCGCCTCCTGGGCGGATTAGGCAAAATCTTTCCCTGAAATCAAGCTGGGTTAGCTTATCCAATAGTTTCTCTTTTTTTCTCCACACCTCGATAGTGGCACCAATTGAGCGAATTTATTCCCGGCAACCTCAGGTTCGAACATCGCCAGACCCTTCCTCCATGGCCATGGCTCGACAAAATCCGTTGTGTCAATTGGGCAGCCATGGCGCCTGCGGAATGCCAGCTGAAAGGAACGGGCCGGAGCTAGCTAAAGAGCATACCGACCCCGCACTCTCAGCTTCCCAGAGGTCGATCTAGGGCGCCATCGAGGCAGAATTTAGACACTTGAGCGGCGACACCAAGCGCACCTAAAAGCTGAGGCGGGATACCTTCTCGGACATGCATCTCTATCGGGATGCACCACACCTCGTTCCGGAGACACCGATGGCTAGCTGAGCAAACACGATGCATGTGATATATGCATTGAGAAAATAGTTCGTGATGACCCTGCAGAAGTGCCGCGCGCTGAGTGGGCTCGGCCCGCTAGTGGCTAGCTGAGATCCCTGCAAAAGATGGGACTAGCGAGTATCTGTCGCGCATACGGCTAGCATGACGCACTCACTGCGCAGGCGTTGCAATGCTGAAGCTGAAAAGCCGCTTCGAAAACCTGCCCACTCCCAAAAAAAAAAAAAAAAAAAAAGGGAGAGAGCAGCTGTGCACACTAGGCATAGGCTGCCTCATCGCGTATTTAAATCCACGCCCGTACGCCAAAATTACGATTGTCCCCATTCACTTTTTGCAGCCACAGAAACTCAAGTCCTCTGCCACAGCTGGCAGTCCCACTCAAGATGGAGCTCCGATCACAGCAGAAAAAGCTTCAGAAACCAATAGACAAGACAGCACCTTGCGCAAAGTTTGAAGACATCCCCTCTAGAAGCGGCTATTACTTCGTCAAAATCTCACAGAGCGAGACCACGCGAACGAGTTCCAAAACAAATTTGCATTATAAATTCGGCTTTTCTTCACATGCGTACGCTCCGATCGACACACAGGACGCCATATACTTGCCCATAGATGCGAAGGACTTCAAAGATTACCTAACACGGACTCTTGTCCCGGACACTGCCAATAAATCGTACTATTACCCGGAAAAGTGGAGCAAAGACACCCACTATGAGACAGTTTTCGTACCCCTGCAGTACATCAGAGCTGTTGCCGCCTCAAAAGTTAAGTCAGGCAATGGCAAGCATCTATCTGCTGTGTTAGACACGACACCAGACCAAGTTGGCCCAAACGACCAAGATGAAATTCCGAAAATGTGAGTTCTAGGTTGCAAAAAAGGCTGCGGAATGTCTTCTTAATTTTGATAATGTCTAACGATTGATTAGTGTCAACAGCTATGACGCAGTTCTGCCAAAGATCGATGAGAATTTCAATTTCAGCAACCCAGCCGAGAAACTTGTCGACCAAGAATGGAAAAAAAGGGTCTCTAAAAGGCCAGCGGAAGTAACAAAATACCAGTATCCCTACGGGCTCAAATCTTGTCAGGTAGTGCCATTCAGGAATGAAAAAGGTGCCCTGTTCTGGGGCCATTATGCTCACACCTCAAAAGACGCTGTGCTTGCCATTTGGAAGGTTTTGTGGGAGAATCGCGCAAGAAGCTTGTCAACTAGCAGAGCAGGGTATAGCATGCGCTATGAAAAGTTCCCAATGAAAAAGCCTCTTGCAATCATAATGTCAAATGATGCGCTCAAAATATTCGAGAAACCCGAGGAGGTCTTCCGCAGCATCATTGAGCATATTGCGTCTCAGGAACAGTATAAGGACCAGCTGAAGTTTTTTCAAGACCTCAATGGAAACAAAGATTATGTGTTCGTAAGTCATATCTGCATGGAGCAAGCATTGCCTCCAGTTCAATCTCATGCGGCTCTGAATCCAGCGACTAATCATGTTGGCCACAGCTTTCGGAAAACCCTTTCCGCCTCTATAAAACCTACATCCACACTGACTGTGTCGATGACTACATGAAATACCTAACCCACTCTGAGCTAGATAAAGCTGCCACTGATACCGTAACCGAGGTAAATGAGGAAGTTATTACCGCGGACGGTCAGGTTGAAGAGAAGGAGCAGCCTGATGAAGAAGATGAAGACATCACAAAAGCCTTAAAGCCTAATGCCCAACCTGGCACTAAGACTGAGAACACAGACCCAGTGCGGAAGCTCCCAGATGACAACTCATTTGAGACGGAAATGGTAGCGCTGTTGACCGGTAAGCAAACTCTGAACTCAAACCTGGAATCCGCATTTTGACAGGTCGTCGCAGGGGGCAAAAACAAAGCAAATTCGCTTGACTCTGAGGGCTCTATCACTCAGGGTACCATGGACCAGGAAGATGACGACGATAAGCCATCAAAATTGAAGAAACACTACAAAAAGAAGCCTAAACCCAGTGATGATTGGACCAGCAGCTCTGTGGCCGTACCTTTGAGCTGGGACAAAATCAGTGCTGCCATAGGAACAAGAAAAGATTCTACCGTCAACAAGACAACCCAGGGAAGTTCAATGGGATTCGGAGCAGGCCTCGTAAGTGTGGCTGTATTGGTATTCGTGTTTCATCGAGGTGTTAATGGTGACTAGATGGCCGAATGTGCCCTTGGCTGGGATTTTTATCAGAACGAAAAAAGGCGCAGAATGAAGAATGGACTCTATATTGCTGAGGTAAGTACAAACGGCTTCCAGCAGTCTTCCATGTAGACTTACAACTTGAGTAGTGGCTTCATCTGTGTGCTTATTCATGGGGAGGGATCGACCCTAACACACAAAAGAAAACAGATAGAATGTCAGAAATGCAGGATCCCAAGAATCTGGTGTTTGGCAGCTCTGAAGCAAATTCGTGCATGACGCGGTACGTCTTTCCTTGTTCAACATACAGTGTCGCCGACATTTTAACTAACTCTGAAAAAAAAAGTTATGAGAAATCATGGCAGAAACTCTTTGAGGATGAGTTTAAATACTTCAACAGCAATATCACAGGCGACTTGACAGCCATGCGTAATCCGAAGCAGGGTACCATGCGGATCGATAAGCACGAAGAAGCCGAAAACCGGTATCATTGGACAGAACATGAAGATTGGATCAATAAACCAGACCAAGAACACAAGAGAGAGCTCGCCATTCGTTTCCCAAGCCTTGCATACTCCATAGGATATTCAATTACCCTGCGCCAATCCAAATCCAAAATCTTGGGCAGTTTTCAGAAAGACGCCTACAACTTCACCTTCTACCCCTTCTCTCGCCGCTTTTTCCACAAGTCTGAGAGCATACTTGACCGGGCACTGTATCAGTACATGTTCTATCTTGCATTAAAACAACATCATAGCTCCAAGGTGGACGAGCTTTTCCATAAGAAGTTTCAGTCACTTATCATTCCCCAGGTTCTGGTGCAGGATATAAACATGAAGCAGATCACTGACAAGGGACTCGGATCCGGAAACAAGAAGAAGTTTGACAATTTCGTTCAAATTGGTCTCGCGAACCAACTCACAAAGAGTCTCGATCTCAAGAACATCGATAACAATCCAATCTCTGGTGACGGTATCTTGTTCCCTAGCACAGATGCTAATGGCTCCGGTAATGTCGACCCGGAGGACGTGATGGGGAGCGACAGCCCACAATTCAATCAGGCTTTCGCACCCACGAACAGCGATGCTCTCTTGAACGGTGAAGAAGCCCTTCGAGGTGATTTCGCCAGCTTCGTCGAGCCAGATCAAGTAATTCAAACATTCGAGTTTGGAAAGGGCACTCAAAACAACGACCGAGTCGATGAGGAGCATCCACCGCGCAATCCCGATGACTCTGCAGATGCCGAGCAGTATGAAGAAATAAATAAGAAATTTAAGACATAGGGTGAAGAAAAGAGACAAAACAATAATTGAAAACCGGTAGTGTTCCAAATAGATGGGCTCATCTTGTAGCCATATTATGAAATAGCATCCAAGTAAAAGCTACCTCCTGAGTTTAGCGGTTTGCATTAACATCATGATAATACAGCATGGGCGACTTCAATATTCCCATTAGTTCACAAGGCTCTGAAATTGAGGTTTTCTTTTCTCTATAATCCTATTGAATCTCAAACTTCACCCACGATGTCAACATTAATGCCTTTTTGAGAAATCCAGGCTCACATTAACGCGCTTATAACAAAAGTGTTAAACTGCTCCTATTAGATTCCCTATTTCAGCCAAAGCGTCAAAGGTGAAATTGGGGTTGGGCATCTTGAAACTTGTCGTGGCCGAATGAAGGAAAAGTCTAAACTATTTAAATCAAGGAATATGATTGGGCATACCCTCGCCTAAAAGCAGAATTCCATGTACTTTTAATAATCCAAAAACAGCAGAACCCAACAACAGCCAAGCCACATCCACCATTTACTCATGACAAATACGGCACTTCTGGACTCATATTTATCGCTGCTAGTGTTGTTGTCATTTCCGCTTCCATCATCGTCATAATCTTCAGTACCCGGATCCACAGAACAGTTGCCAACAGGGGCAGACAGGTTCTCAGAGTTTTGGTCAACGTAGCTTCCGGGAGTGGGAAATTCGACGCCATATCCTTCCTTTGTCGAACAACCATTACCGATATTCGCGACAAACATTCCCGGATCTTGTCTGAGGGCCCCGTCGGGATTGCTCGATGAACCACCGGTGATATTGACAACGGCGCAGTTCATGTACATCTCGCGGTTTCCCACATTGTTGAACCAAGTCCAGGCAAAAATAGCCTTTCTCGATGGTGCGTGGCTCGGGATGCTAAAATTGAGGGATGTGACGTTTGCCGAGGGGCAGTTTCCGATGTATGAGTGAATCACCTTCCAGGTCTTTCCCTGGTCGAAAGAGAGGGATGCTTGACAGCTGCCTCCTCCGTGAAAAATACCCCCAACTATGGTCATATTGTATTTCTTGGCAACTTCGAAGCTGGCCGTGGGGCTACCCTGGGTCGTATTGAGAAGATTCAGGTAGCCCTTGCATGGGAAGTCGGAGCCGTTGGCGTTCAGAGGGGACGACATGAAGCTCCAGTCAACATCTTGGGTTTGTGAGGCGTACGGATTGTATTGAGACTTGAGCGGAGGCGGATATTTCATCTCCATGTGTGCTTGAGAGTGGACAAAAAGCCCACAAGCGACGGCAAAGAGGACAATCTTCATGACTTCAGTCACCAGCGGGTGCAGGAGACGTGAATTATTCTGCGAGTCGCAATCAAGCCCAACTATCCTAGGTACGGAAACGATATAGGATAGGGTATATAAAGGTCTACAGCCATGTAGCCATAAATATTTTCCTTCCAGTCTTTTCACGTACAGGCTGTGCAGTACAGGCAGTTTGATGCACTCTTCAGCCTGACTCTGCCGAAGGAAACACCCCGCAACGCCACAAGAAGCAAATATATACAGAGGAAGGGGCTCCCTTATAAATCTCCGAAGTAAAAGCATGACCTGTGTACGTGCATGTGGCTGCATTCGGAATGGTTGGACAGCAGGCTTACATACTTGATGCAATCACCTCATCCAACACATCTGCATCCTTGATAGGCTATCAGCTAATGCGAATCAGGCCTTCAAACCACGCCTGTGTCAGGCCTATCGCTTTTCAATTCTTCTTGCTATCTCGACTGTCATACAAAAGTAAATTTTTTTGCTTCGTTATTGGATTAGGAATGAAGCCCAGCTGCCAAAGCGTACTTCAAATGAACTCGTATCTGTTTGTCCTATTAAATGATGGTTATCTGTCTCCTAATTTGTCTTGAATCACTTTCGCATCGTGCACCGAGCTCTTGACCAAGACCCAAGCGGACCAGCGCAGATTTGGGAGCGCCAAGGCAGCATTCAAGAGACCAACCGGGATGCCGGCCTCAATTCAATTCACCGACAAATTATCCCACCCAACAAGCCGCCCGTAACATGCTTACGAGTGATACATGCATCGATACGAAAGCTGTGTCCAGCCTCAGCTGACGGTGGCTGATTGAGAGCGCCACGTGTTGTGAATATTATCCAAGTTAGTCAAACCTCTAGGACTTCTTGCCCTCTTACAATACCAAAAGTCCTCCAAAGAAGAGAAGGACAGACAGCCAACAGATACCACTACGTCTCAAAATTCTTGCCATGCAGTACTCAATAGTCCATCATACCACTGATCAGGTACCTCACTCACATCAGGCACCAATGCTATTTAAACGTATACGCAGCACAACATACACGTTTATGATGATTGGATTGCCAACGACCGCCCCGCCGCCACTTTCTTTGGCAAAAGCCCGCGTGGCCTGATATTTTTGATCTGTTGGTTCTTGAAGTATCAGCTGCTTACGCCAAGATACGGGACTTTTATAATTGTAATGGCACAAGTCAATTCTGCCTACCTACCGAGTGCACCACGCCGGCTTGACCGCAGGCCCGATGTTCTGAGGTCCACCCACACAATACATTACGAGCAGCTTACTTTCGTATTGGGCATATATGCAGGAGGCTGAGTTGATCAAACTTTCGTGTGTTAAAGGCGAATAAGATGTTTTATTCGCCTTCTCCCAAGTCTAATATGCGCCGATAATAATCCGATTTCTATAAGAAATCAGCGGGCTGTGGCCACGCTTGCTTCCTACCCGGACCAACGTTGATATTCCTCATCACGACATGCCAAAGCTACGCTACACCCAATAGAGGCTCGAGCTCAGCCAAAGAATCAATGGTGAAATCAGGGCTCAGCTGCTCGCAACTTGGTTTGTCACCATAGCCGAACCGACACCACACAGACTTGGCATTACGAATGTTTGATGCAAATTGTAAATCGGCTTTGGTGTCGCCAACCACAAGGACATCGATAGTATCGGCATCTTTGAGGATCCCCTCATCCTTCAGAGTGGGAAGCAGGGCATTGTAATAGCCGCTTGGGTCTGGCTTTCTGGTAACACCTGGAGTTCCATCGCCGATGATCAACTTCTCCCGAATAATATCGCCCATGCCGTGATTGGCCAAGGCGGCTCTAATCGCTACTACACTCTTGTTGCTAACAATGGCGATTGGGATGTTGCGGGACTGCAAGAGGCGCAAGAGATGCTGGGCCCCGTCAAATGGTGCAACCAACTGCTGTCCATCTGTGGCGTAGATGCCGCGATACGTCGTCGTCCATTTCTCTTCGTCGAGCGTACTAGGATCCGGGTGCAATGTGTTCAGAACATCCTTAAGTCCCGTTCCACTCCCAATCAGTTCTTGAACATCTGATTCCCGTAGTGAGTGGGCGGGGAGAAGTGTGGCGAACGTTTTCGTGATGCTGTGAATAATGGCTCGGTGGGTGTCGAACAGGGTTCCATCGAAATCGAAGATGACAAATTTTGTGGGTGCTGTTGCTGACATGATGGCGAATTTTTTGCTGACAGAAAATATATATATGAGTGCTTTCCCTGTGCGATTAAGACTCGTTCAAGAGGAAAAACTGTAAAATTTTGGTTGCATATGCCACAACGGTATTTCCATTTGAATGATTTCGGCAGTCGCCGATGGAAGCCAGATTACCGGATCGGATCAACAATTGCCCACAAGCCATCAAACTGATGTTCAGAGCAAGAAGCCTCATTTCTAGATACTAAGTATGAAAATCCATTAGTTCACTGAGTTTTCCTTTGAAGCGATATTGTTGAAGGCTAGGTTGCAACAGTCGCGAATCCCCAGGGAATTCATTGCTGGTCATTGTGTAGGGTAACACTCGCGTCGCGTTTGGGAGCGCTGAAAAGAAATGTCGGCGCTAATGCAGCCCGCTTACTCCGCTGTCAACTCCGCTAGGTCCGGCGGGCTAATCTGTGGCTTGTGCGGTGTCGCGTTTGGGGCAGTGAGGCAGTGCTAAGTGGCTGAGTCAGCCCCACGCGGGGTCCTAATCTGACCGCAAGCCGGACTTCGGGGTGGTTGGGCACCACAGGGTTTGGCGCCAACGGAGCTTGTCTCTGGAGATAATCCATGGAGTTAAGCTTGGTCCAAATGTTTAAATGCCTGTTGCCTACGCTGGTCTCCTTGGACTGCCTTCCGATCAAACTATTCCCTATGATACCCAGGACTTCTAGTGTTTTCCTCATTACACACACGATTTCTCGCAATTAAAAAAACACAACAAAATGGCTACCGCAGCAGTACAAACGCCCCCTTCGGCGAGGCCACCATCGCCACCAAAATTGGAGGGCAAGATGTTTCCCATGGCCGTTTCTGACGCTGCATCTCAATGGGTAATTATTCAAATTCCCGGTCGCATTGCCACTCATCGAATGGCGAACTAACCCTGTCGCTAGTGGTCTCGAATAAGCCCCCAGGCCGCTGAGAGCAAAGTCCTCCGCTATATCCCGCATCTCAGGGAGGCGACCGGTGCTGACAAGACCCACACCCCCAGCACGCCCGATCCCTACGGGATTCGTCTTTGGCGACAATCCATGGTCCAATTGTCTGGCAAAAACCGCGCCTTGAACGAGTTCTCAGTTGAAAAGGTCGGCGAAAAGGAGACTGACACACTTGTGATGCTCCATGGCTACGGCGCTGGTCTCGCATTCTTTTACAAGAATTTCGAGCCTCTTTCGCGCATTCCCGGTCTGAAGCTGTACGCACTGGACCTGCTGGGCATGGGCAACTCGACACGATCCAAATTCAAGATCCACGCCAAGGAGAAGCAGGAACAAGCCATCGAGGCCGAAAACTGGTTTGTGGATGCATTGGAGGAGTGGCGTAAGATTCGCAACGTTGAGACCTTTACACTCCTCGCACACTCCCTCGGTGGATACCTAGCTGTTTCCTACGCCCTCAGGTACCCAGGACACCTGAAGAAGCTGATTCTGGTTTCGCCTGTGGGCGTCCCCGAGGATCCAAACGTTGACAGCACCAGCGTACTCAACCCTCCCGAGACGACGCTGAAGCAAGAATTCGTCGAGGATCAACAAAGCATTGTCAAGAGCGACTCATCTAACTCCTCCAACTCCTCACCCTCCCAGAGCCCCGCGCCCAGAGCTCAGACACCGGGCTGGCTCGTATGCTTGTGGGAGAGCAAGCTTTCACCATTCAGTTTCATCCGCGCGGCTGGACCCTTGGGCCCTAAGCTTGTCTCGGGATGGAGCTCCCGTCGATTCAATCACCTACCGGAAGAGGAGTCGCAGGCTCTGCACGAGTACTCATTTTCCATCTTCAAGCAAAAGGGCAGTGGAGAATATGCTCTCAACCACATCCTCTCCCCGAGCGTCCACGCCTACCGCCCCATCATCAACCGCATCCACCAAGTTGGCCGTCAGCCAATCCCCCAGGCAGCGCCTGGAACGCCCTCGAAAGAAACCGGCATTCCGATCGTCTTCCTCTATGGTGACGAGGACTGGATGGATGTGAACGGAGGACTGGCTGCCGAGGCAAAGTTGAACAAACTAAACGCGGAGACCTTGCGCAACGCTTCACCCGAGGAGAGGAAAAATGACAAGGGCAGTGCAAAGGTCATTGTGATTTCCAAGGCCGGCCACCATCTTTATCTGGACAACCCGGATGAGTTCAACGAAGCTATCCTCAAAGAATTGAGAAGCTAAAGACTTCGGACACAATTACTAGACATACATTTTTGCATGGTTCTGAAATGGAAGAGGAGTCGGTGGCGTTTGGGGAAGCGTATTCTTATCTTAGCCTTTGCTGCATTTGAAGCTTAGGTGGTTCATTTTCTTGTTTTCAGACACGTTGGGCGAAAATAGACAGGGGACTTTAGAGGAGCGTCTGCATTGGAAGAGTATCCTAATCTAGATAATGTCTATAATCCCGGCTAATAATTACTCAAACTTTGTTCAAGCACACTCAAACTCTAAAGTGAACGTATAGGGTCCAAATCAGTCCTCCATCTTAGAACCGTTTTCTGTGCTTAGACACAATCATCCTAGTCAGGGTAGTCACGTGTTGAGCGCCGACCTTGAAGGTAAACACTGTATTTCCCCTTACGGTTAGCGTACCATATCTGACGAAGTTTACCCGCACCGCTCAACTGTGTACGGCCCTCTGATTGGTACGAGAAGCCTCGCAACAACAATCAACACCCCCGGAGTGTTCGCTTTCGCGATGCGTCTCATCAACTGCCACACGTTGGAGTTGGAGGAGTTCTTCGGTACCAAAATCCCACGCTATGCCATCCTGTCTCACACCTGGGACGCGGATGAGGTGGTCTTCACCGACCTTCGCGACCGTGACCGAGGCGCTCGGTGGAAAAAAGGCTTCCAGAAAATCGCCTACACTTGCCAGCAGGCCATTCAAGATGAACTCGACTACGCCTGGGTGGACACGTGCTGCATCGACAAAAGCTCCAGCGCCGAACTCTCCGAGGCCATTAATTCCATGTTCAAGTGGTACCAGGGCTCCGAGGTTTGCTATGTGTACCTCAAAGACGTCCTCAAAGATGACTTAGACAAGACGTTTCCCGTCTCGCGCTGGTTCTCGCGCGGGTGGACCCTGCAGGAACTCTTAGCTCCCGAGAAGGTTCAATTTTTCGATTCGCAATGGAGCCTGGTTGGCGATAAGCTCACTCACGCCAAGTGGATTTCCAAAATCACGGCAATCGATGTCGATGCCCTGTGCATCTCCGGGACGCACGCGGATGGTACGAAAAAGGGCCTGGGCCAGTTTTGCGTTGCTAGGCGCATGTCATGGGCATCGAATCGACAAACGACAAAAGTCGAAGACAGAGCGTACTCGTTGCTTGGCATCTTTGACATTAACATGCCTCTTCTCTATGGCGAAGAGGAGAAAGCGTTCAAGCGGTTGCAAGAGGAGATAATTAAGAATTATGCCGATGATTCAATTCTGGCCTGGGGATTAAATATCGACCTTCATGCCCCCTCCCCAGGCCTTCAAAAAGTCTCGCCTTTGGCATCCAGCGCAAAGCACGTCAGCGCTTTGGCCAAGTCCCCAGATGACTTTGCGAAATGTCATGTTATGGAGTATGGAGCGGAATCGGAAGCGGTGTTTTCCATGACGAACCTCGGCCTCCAGATTCAATTACCTATTGTGTCTATTTCAGACTCGCCCTCTTCTCGCGTCGCCCGCCCCAATGCCACAAAGATAAACACTCCAATCTCCGAAGGGAAGCGTCACTGCTGGGTTGGAATTCTAAGTTGCTCTGCCGGGCCAGGATCGACCTTGCTAGGCATATTCTTAGGCGAGGATAAAATTATCGATAATCATTTGCGAGCACAGAGACGCGCTGCTTTCCCAAGTGGCCATACATTCTCGGTAGACCCACGAGTGGCCATGCGGGCTACATCTACCCAAGTAACAATCGCGGATCCAAGCGAGAGCGCTATTACTAGGAAGCAGAAGCTGGGATTCAGAAAAGTTCTTTTGGAGGAGTCAGCTCTGCTCAAATGCATGAGCTACAAAGTTTCAGGCGCGGGAGTTTTATACTCAGGGATAGGGGGATCGAAGCAATATCAGTGGGACTCGGCTCTGCAAGTATTCACAATACCCAACAGAAATGGTTCTGCACAAACAATTGGGTTCAACTTTGAATCCACCCAGTCGGCCTCGAATCCAGATTTCACCGTTATGATGAGGGGCGGAAATGTCCTTGTCCGAGAGGGATGTTCGTTTTCAGACATCCAAATACGCCAGTTTCACGACATGCTTGTAAAGAACGTTCGAGATGAGGACGAAAAGGACATCATTGTAAAACCTTTTGTTGGGAGAAGGGCTAAAGTGGTGGTTTCGGTTAATGTGAAGGACGTGGCCTTTTGGCGAATATATAATGTTAGCCTAGATGCAGTTGAGCTGCCAAACTTTTAGCTGGCATGTTTAAACAAGACATCTAGCTCTCAAGTTGTAATAAGTATGAGAGGTCCCATCACTTTTATTGAGCTTGGCCCATGGGATTATTTGGTGCTGCTCTATCTTGGTTATTTTCTGAAAAACCTTTTGTAAGCACACGCGGGCTGCGACGATGATTTGACTAATGTGATACGCCAATCTTATATTATCATGTTTGGTGCAGCCACTCAGGCGACTGTTACCGGTGCTAGCTACAGGATTCAATCTGCCAAAATGCGCTTGAGTTTTTATCCCTAACCAGGATATCCCCAACATAAATGCCACCAAACTGGAGACTCAACCTAAAGCCAAGGTGGAAAAGAGCGATGTCACTTGGTATATCTTGAAACTTCTCAAAAGAAAGAATTGCGTATTATGCCAACTTGTCAAGCGCGATATGTTTACGTATTTCGATGACTTCAAAGCTATGGGAAATGAAGTGGAGGATATATATTCTGTATTATTAGGACTAGTAGCTTTCCACAAGGCAACGCATTTCGTATGCAAAATACTGGTTCAAATGAATTGTGGGCTTCCATGCATGGCGTTTCTCTCTGGAAGTGGACTGAATAGCGGATGGACTTTTCATATTTAACCAATTACTCCAATCTACTTAAATATTCTTGCTTTGGATGTTTGTAATTCAAGCCCTGTCAGCACACTTTGTTCTTACGGTGCAGGCTCGGTTCTGATGCTTTTAGCGTCGGGCCATTTGTGATTTTACCCTCGGTCATCGGAAATGAACACCCGCTTGCAACAGAGGAAGCCACAACTCAAATTGAGCTCAGCAGCATTATTTTCTGTCGCTTATCGGCATAAAACCTTAGCACGCTCTATCGCACATGCCTGATTTATTTCCTTGACCTTATTCATTTGAGTCGTTGCGCAAGGGGTGTTATCTGCTCAATGGCGTCCTCCGACATGCTGATTCGAGTGATCAACCTACACTTTATGCACTTTGAATAGAATGGGTATAGAAAAGGCAACTCATATCGAATAGAGATTTATGAGAATCTAGTGAACATTATGGGTGGTTTTGAAAGACTGTGGAGGTTTGCGCAGATGGCTTTGAGAGACATGCCTTCAGGCGACAGCGGTATTAGCCTGTTTACGCAAACGATCATTTATACACAAGTCTAATCAAAACGTCCAGACAGGGAATGAACTGTACCCGCCTGCTGTAGGGATCTCATCTGCAAGTTGGAATCTGCAGCACCACATCAACAAACGCCCCATCTGTACCCCGCAAATCGTCCCCCACAATCTCGTGGAGATTGACAGGGTTGGTCATTCGAACCCGCGGACTCGGATTTAGGAGGACTTAGGGAACTCAAATGGCCCGAAGAATAACTGACTTGATACAGCAATGTCAAATTCATTTATAGAGCGCAGGAAATAAAATGCTGGCTAAATTAGTTGTCCAGACTCTGACAAGATCATCTGGTGCCGTCCCAGTGCCGCTGAGCTGGGTCACATCAAAGACGACCCTGTCTCCGATCGACCACGGGAACCGGGATCCCAGACTGACAAATGCGACGGACTTGTTTTGCCAGGTGGATTTCCTGCATCCGTGTGGGGTCACAGGATAGGTCCTGGAACCAGGGAGATTACGTAGCTGACCGGCTATCATTATCCCAAAAGGCCAACAATTTAGGTGCGATGTGATTTGCCACTGGTGGTTTTCTGCATGAAAGTAGTCCGCATACTTGCAAGATGTCAATTTTATATAAATGAGAAGACAAAACCGTCATCGGCTTTTCCATCCCACGGCTCTTCCACATTTTGGAACGACACTTCACGATGGGTGCAGGATCCGATGACAAGATCGGCGTCGCCCACGCTGACTACGTTGATACTACACAGAGTAGCGACGTCATTGAAAAATACCAAAATGGAGAGAGTGGCTCGGATGAAATTGTCACCGCCCTTCAGCACACTGGCGAAGAGGTCGGCATGACATGGAGAAGTTTTATGGCAGCTGCCGTGAGTCTATGCATTCTTGCCACGGCCCTCACATCTTGCAACGGAGCTAATCAGAAATTACGAAACAGACAATGGCTTCGTCGTACAATGCCTACCTTTTTACGCTCCTCATTCCTCCTGCCATCCTCAGTTTCATCAACACTGAGCTAGGTCCGGATCCATCATACACATGGATTACAATATCCTGGAATCTCGGCGGTGCAATTTTCGTGACCATCGGTGGACGGTTCTCCGACATATTTGGCCGTCGTTGGTTCTTTCTGACGGGCGCTGTGATCCTCATCGTGGGTTCCATTGTTGGCGCTACAGGACAAACCATCAACCAGATGATTGCTTCTGGTGCCATTTTTGGTTCCGGGGCTGGCTTGTTAGAGATGGCATTTGGTGCTGTACAGGTGAGATGAAATTCATGACAGGGAATGCTCGAAGTTAACAGGAATTAGGAAATTGTTCCAAACGACTGGCGCATGGTCACGATCGGGGTCTTCGACGCATCTTCGATAATATCTCAATTGATGCCCTTGACCTCCTGGGCCATTATCAAATACACTGGAAAGTGGCGGAATACCTATTACATGATGATCGGATACCAAGTCTTCAACGCTGTTTTTCTCTGGGTGTTTTACAATCCCCCCTCTTTCAGTGCCAAGCACAGCGGAGATTCTCGAACAAAGCTAGACATCCTAAGGTCCTTCGACTGGGTCGGCTTGTTCATCTTCATCTCAGGATGTACTCTATTCATCGTCGGGGTCAGTTGGGGAGGAACGCTGTATCCTTGGACGAGCGGACGAACACTGGCGCCCATTATTGTCGGTCTGCTTCTTCTGATGGCGCTTGGCTTCTATGAGGCATATGGAAACGTGAAAGAACCCCTGCTCCCGCCTCGACTCTTCAAACAAATTCGACAGTGAGTTGAATGAAAGTCCCAATTTATTCTTAGCGCTAATATTTGGAGTTTTACTTTACCAATGCTGGTCATGGCTATTGTCGGCATGCAATATTATTCGAATGCAACTCTTTGGCCAAGAATGTCCCAGCTCCTGTATGCAACCGATGAAATTTCCAAGGGTCTCTACGCCTCCGTTGTTCCTTTAGGCACTATTCGTAAGCCATCTTCTCATACAATTGCAGACTCGGTCTTATAATGACTTATCACAGTGGGCGGGCTTACTGTTACCGGCAGTAAGAAGATTGGTCACCAAAGATGGCAAATCGTCTGTTATGTGGCTCTCCAGACAATTTGCGTAGGCCTTCTCTCAACCTCATCCATCGAGAATCCAGCCAAATCCATTGTTCTCACCGTAATTGTGTCGATGACGACATCTTTGGTCATGCTCAACTGCTTTGTGCTGGTTGGCTTCGGAATTGTGGATCAGAGCGATATGTGAGTTGATGGCTGATCTTGTGTTGCTTATAAAGTGCTGGGCTAATAATGGAGTAGTGGGACGGCAGCAGGACTGGCTGGCACCGCCCGACTTATTGCTGGAGCCACAGCTGTCGCGATTTTTGGCAATGTAACCAATAACCGATATGCAACTGCTTTGCCACATCGTGTGTCCGAGGCGGTGAATGGACTTGGATTCGATTCTAAAAATCTCGCTGCTTTAGTTGCGGCTGCTAAGCTAAATACTGCTGATGCTTATGCAGCTGTTCCGGGTATAAACGAAAGCGTACAGGCTGCCGCAGCCCGAGGGAACCAGCTGGCCTACCTCGATGGAGCACATCTCTCGTATTTGGTTGCTATGTCATTTGGGATTGTCGGCTGCATTGCAGCATTTTGGATTCCAAGTATTGACAGGAGGAAATATACAAAGAAGACTGTGGCTTTACAAGAAAGGGACAGGCAACAATTACAGACAAAGAATGTGGACGACCCGGGCCCATGATATTATCCATTGGCGCGTCATATCAGTCAACAAAATCTTAATCAGGCCTGTCTCTTGAATTTTACCTGGAGCTTGCGCAGCTTCCTCTCTTAAAACTCTAAGACTCAAGATCACGGTCAAACTTTTTGCAAACATAAAGTCGTGCTTCTAACCAAAAAAAACAAGACCAGGAGTGATATCAGTGATTAATATCACAAACTGCGATGTTAGGCGATACCTGGAACTGTGACTCAATCATGTCCAGCTCAAAGCACTCTAGCCAACAGTCTGCAATCGCAAGCTCCGGCCTAGCTTCATTGGTGGATGGCTAAACATGTAGGTGGAGCGAAACAAAATCCTGCCAAATGGCATGTTGAGGCATATGAGTAAATTCAAATCCGCACATACTCAAAGTAACGTATTTGACACCTAAACTTTTGTGTGGAAGCTAAGGCTTCTTTTACTTCTCGTGTGGTAGGTATTGACCAGAACTAGAGCTAATCCCTAGCACCTGACTGTATTCCGCCTTTGGCATAGAAGGAGTATTATTTAAAACCAATTCGAATTACTCTCCCTGAGTCAAAACCCATGGCAATCATTTTCCTTGAGCGAGATACAGCCCAAGGTCTGGGAGAAACAGAATGCTCAGGAACCAATGGGCGATGATCAGGGTGAATCCAAATCAATTCTTCTCCATCCCGTGTAACCCAGGTGAGATTGCTCCCCAGGCCATAGCTCCCTGACGGCAAGGCTGTTGTATTCTGGGCCCGCGATAGACATTCGAAATGGGCTTCAAGCTGATCGGAAGTGCTATGTTCGATGTCCCCATCCGTCCGGACAGAATCCTGGGCGTCTTCACCATCCAAGCTTGTGGCAAGGCTTATCGGAATACTTAAAGGGTCGACAAGTAAATGCGAACGACTCTTGGGGAATGATAACGTGTTGCAGATTTTTGGGACATCAATTTTCTGCTGAAGGGCCCTTTGTGCAAGATCCCAGACTTTGATTTCGTTGAATGCTAGCGATGATAAAAGATTACCATCAGGTGAAAATTCAATTGATCCAACAGGCTGAGTATGGTCATCGGGTATACCCAGGGGGGCTTCTGCCACTGCATCCCATATCTTCACTGTGCCTCGCTCGTGTCCGAATGCTATCAACTTCCTATCGATTGAAAATGCAATTGATTTAATAGCACAAGTGCCCTCATTGATTGTATGCAGAAGGGTTCTTGCCATTGCATTCCATATTTTGACTGTGCCATCATCGTCTCCGGATGCTATCAAATTCCCATCAGCTGAAAAGGCAATTGATGTAATCTCGGCACCACGACCCTCTAATGTATATTCTAGTCTTCCATTTAGTGTGTTTCGGATGCTAATACTACCCCGTGATGATCCCAATGCTAGGTGCTTATTATCAGGTGAGAATGCAAAACTGCAAATCCTGTCTTCATCATCGTTGATCTCATTGCTGATTTCAGGATGGAGTGTCCCCTCTATTGCATCCCATACTCTGATAGTCTTGGAGGACCGAGATGCTATCAGCTTATCATCAGCTGAAAAGGCAATTGATGTAACAAAGCGATCATGACCCTGGAATGTTTGTTGCAGGTTGGGTTGGGTTATATCCCAAATCTTGATCGTTCTGTCCCTCGAGCCCGATACCATTAGCCTGTTATCTCGGAATGCAAGTGATGTTACTGTATCGGGATGTCCCTTAAAGGTGTGTTGAAGCTTTTGTGTTGCCATGTCCCTAACATTTATGCCTGAGCCTGATGTAGAGGCCAGTAGCTTGCTGTCCCTTGAGAATGCGACAGACCAGACCGTAGACGCAGATTGAAGCGTGTGCTGAAGTTTGAATGTTGCTGTGTCCCAAATTTTGACTGTGCTGTCATCTGATGCTGAGGCCAGCAGTTTACCATCATGTGAGAATGCCACTGATATGACATCGTTAGTGTGGCCAGTGAGAGTTGCTTTGAGTTCCCCCGTTGCTGTGTCCCAAACCTCAACTGCCTTATCATCTGACCCCGTGGCCAATAGCGTGCTGTCCTCTGAATAAGCGACTGCACGGACCCATTTCTCATGGCCCTGCCACTCTTTTTCAAGGTTTCCGGTTGACGCCACCCAAACCTTAACTTTTCCAAACTGGGTCCCTGCAGCCAGTCGTCCCGTGTTGGAGAATGCAACTGAATCGATCCACTGTTCAATGTCGAGTGCATGCCGGAGTGCACCCGTTTCTGTATCCCAAATATTGATTTTGTAACCAGATCCACAAGCCACAAGCCTGCCATCGCCAGACAATGCCGCCTCTAAAGATCCCCCCCGGCCCTCGAATGTGCATCGAAGGACCCTGGTTGCCGCATCCCACACCCTAACTACGCCTGTGTATGATACAGAAGCGATGAGTTTGCCGTTACCGGACACGGCAATGGACACCACCGCGTTATCATTGTCATCAAGTCTTTGTAAGCAAGGGCTCCAATGACCTTCCCCGATTGGTTTGTGCACTATCCAGTCTATGTGTTCTTGAAAACATTGTCTAACAATGCTCGCCTCGGGGGCAAAGAGAAGAGCCGAAGAGTAAAGTTGGAGAGGTGTTTGGTCAATTGCTGCATACGAGTGCAGAATGAAACGATTCGCATCTCGAAGGAACCCTAGTAATTCTTCGCCACTATTGGGCTAAAGCAGATATATCAACACGAGTTCCTCTCACATTGTGCTGAAGTGTACTTACATCAACGGCTGCTTGTAGGTCCTGGATAAGATCAAGGCCCTCGAGCAGTCTTCCAATAAAGCTCAAGGCTTCGATCCAATGAAGAAAGTGTTCCTGAAGAAACTCATATGCCGGATGCTGATCGTCAATTTTGACCTTGCTTTTTATCATGTGTCGTATCCAATAGCGGCAGCCGTATTGAACCGCTCGAGGTATGTGATTGTCGATAGTATGCTCATCTATTTCTTTCTTATTCTTAGCGGGTTTATCTGGACTGCAAATGTCCTCTTTTAGGCCTCCGGAGCTCTTTAGAAGCTCCAGGCATTTATTCGCCAAGTTTTCATGCGCTTTTTCTTGATCGATATGAAGTTTCTCCTCCTTGTTTCGGTTTTTGTCAAGCAGGTATTCGGGAAAGGACAGATGAAAGGTCCTGATGGGAACGTCTGAACCTCGTTTGGGAATATTGAGGACGGAGTCTAGAGGCGTGATCGCTTGCCCAATATCGCTTGATTCCATGCCAAGTAGCAGTGCAAGGGAAGACACGGAGAGTGGTTCTTCGAGAAGCACTATTGAGCCCACAACATTCTGGAATCTGTTGATGACTTGCTCCTCGGCAGAGCTGTTTTCATCTTCTTGGAGCAGACGGCGGAGAACTGGACCATACGCCATATTGAGCTTGTCATCGTAAGTCTTTGTGTTCTCCTTAAGAACAAGCTCAAGTCGCCCTCTCGGATCCCTTCTCAGAAATCGACAGACAGTTGCAGCGAAGATGAACAAAGGACAAGCCATCTGGGCCAAATTTCTCATTTTCTCTTCACCCGGCCAACCTTCTTCCAGTGGTGTCTCATCAACTTTGTTATAGTCATCTCTGATACTGGATAGCTCATATTTTAAGTACGCGGATATATCCTTTTGGACCAGATTTTCTGATATATCATGAAGTACTGCCTCCTTGTGATCCTTCTCGATTTTATTAAACCCATGTCGAAGGTGGGTTTCTGGTCGGCTTGTCAGGAAGAATTTCAAGTAAACATTGTCTTTCTCTAGGCTTTTAACTTCTGGAAGAAGGCAAATAATATTTTTGATATGGTCATCTTCGTCACACTCATCGAGAGCATCAACCACGACCAAAATCCTTAGAATACCATATTTCTTTTTGCCCAATTCTCTTAGGGGTTCCAGGATAAGCTTCTCGAGCTGCTGTCGGGATGGCTTTGCCATGATGTTGTAGTCTTGACGAATGGCCTCCGCAACACATTCGGCAAAAAAGCACCACTTACGGCAAAGTTGGTAACTGATCGTCGTAAAAAAGCGTCCAGCGTGACTTCTATCTCCCACACCCCTCTTGAAGAAGAAACTTGCATTAGGTTCCCCTGATTCATGGAGCGTTTCGGCTATGGTGCGAGATATGGTTGATTTTCCTGTTCCGGCTTTTCCTTGTAGCCAGTAGATGGGCCTCCCCTTGAGGTTGCCGAACCACGCTTGAATTGCGCAAAGCAGATCGACTCTGGTCCCTTTGTAGCATTTAGGGTCGTTCTCATTGGCGAGAGACTCATACTCGGCACCTTCTGCCAGGCGAGTCTTCAGATCAGACAATTGGATAGCCTTGTAAATCTGAGCCAGACTTTTTCTATAGAACATTAGTCTCAATAGCTGATGTACGGAAAGCCATTCTTGACATACTCTTGATTGTTAATTTCTTCATGGATTCCTTCCATAAGTTGCCGGAGCCTTTTTACTTCAGCTCGGTCATCATGAACGCATACTTTTTCGCAAATATCCGCAGCTTGAATAAGCTCATTTTCGATGCTTGTGAGTTCTTGGATATAAGTACCCATAGCTTCAACCTTGAATAGAGCGATGGCATTGCCTCTATCATGTTGCAGATGTGCAAAGCCTAAGAAGAGCAGCGACTGCACATAGGCCTTGATAATAGCTTTTCTCAAATGATCAAAAACAGACGAATCGATATGACTTGGCTGGTCCGAATCAAGGTACAACGCTTGATAGGTATCGCAGTAGATAATCAACGTGGTAACCGTGGCGAGCCCAAACGTTATGTCGCTCTCCAGTTTGCTACCCGAAGTTACCGCCTAGAAGTAGTGAGTTCAGCCGAAACATTGCACACGAGAACATGTGGCTCACCATAAGAGCAAGCCGCACAGCTGCCCAAGGTAGAGCAGCATGGACAGGGTCAGCGCTAACAGCAAGGTCCGCGATAGGTGTAAATTTATTGAGGAGCTTGACAGTCTTTTCCACAAACCCACGCACAGAGTGTTCTTTGTTGCCGATAATAATAGTCCATGCTCTCGCTTCATTTTCTGCTTTTTTGCCGGCAATGGCCTTTTCCAACTGTTCCTTGATACTGGCCAAATCATGTGGATTGGATTCGGCAGCAGTCTGTTTATCCGCCTGCTTGGTAAATTCCTGAATGCAATCGATAATCTTGTCGTCTTGATGCGAACCCTCACCACGATCTGAAGCAATTTTCTTCAAGGCCTCATCCCACAAAAGGTTCTGCCGAGACGTTGTAGACTTCGGCTTAGTTGCGTCCAGAGAGGGCGTGCAGAGATCGCCAGACGGGATTTTCGAAACATTAGCATCAATAGTGGTTGCACACACGTCAGCTTCAGACGAGGTTGAGCCCACAACGGTGTTGCCTGACGCGACAATATTGGTGGTATTCGCATTCGCGGGAATGTCGACGGCATTCGATGCCTCGTTGAAGGGTTCGCTTGGAGGCTATATCATCCCAGCTGCGTTAGCCAAGTGCAACAGAGCCTGCCGTATGACTTACTCTGCTATTACTTTCGACCGTTCCATGTTTGCCACAAGGACAGCGGCACTTCATGACCCATCGTCTCCATTTGCTTTGGTCTTGATCTCGATCTGGTTGTGCTTCTTGTGATTTTTTGGCCATGATTTCAGCCTTGTCAGTCGAAATAAACACTGTCAGTTCGGTTCGACGCAAGTTTGTATTCCGAAATAAAGGTTGTAGGGCGAGCGAAAACGGCTGAAGCTAGGAAAGAAAGCAAAATGTCCACAAAAAAAAAAGGAAAAAGGAAATGGTCACCAGGAACAGCAGGAAAAGTAGTTGGGCTGATTCACATGCGTCAGGGGAAAATTCACCCACCACTGCCCAATTATCTCAAGGTATGTGCGGGGAGCAGATCCCCTGTGGCTTGTCCCGTCCCAAGGTGGCGGCGGCCAATTTCATTGCCCAATAAGACGTGCAAAAAGCCTGCCAATTCTCATGCAGCTCAGCATCAACGTGGTAATCGGCCCAGTACTGCATATTTGAATGCGCTGAGATCCAATCGGGAGTTGACACGACACTTGAGAGATGCATCCGAGAATGCAGCCGTGATGGGCTCAACTGCGATCTGCTTGCAACCAGGATGCATGCCTGAACGCCAGCGCCCCTAAAAGAATGCTCCACTCCAACCACAGGTTGCATTCTCAGGGTTATTCTGGATTCTAACCAAGATTCAACAAACATTTGACCTGGGGCCGTGACTAACTGCACTATGTGGTCGGAGGGTGAGCTGTCGCACACCGAACCATGAGCTTTCGTCATTATACCCTCTAATTAGGTAGCCTCGCCACGTCGTATCGGAACCAACTGCAGTCACCTCAAAAATCCTTCAAATCTATCCAGCAACAGGTATCAGCCCTTTCTCAGTAATAATAATTCATGGAGACGCCAATGCAAGCAGCCCCCGAACCAGCACAGATCGGCGCTTCTTTGTTCACGCGGCTGCAGTGAAAAGACCCCGCTAGCCTCGAATCAGCCAATCCTTGAATCCGCCTGACCCTTCCACACATCACCTTCATCAGAGAATAAGCTTTCTCAAATCTGATATTTCCTTGGCTAACAGTGGGAGGCCTTTCGAGATGCACATTATTCTTGCCTGAAAGTGATACGTCACAATCCCAAAAGACATGATAGATATTGCTAACCGTAAAATGCGGTTAAACTAATTGTATCACAACGCTCAAATATGATTATGGGACACCCATGTTTCGCCCTCGGGTAGACTATGAAGTCATGTAACGATTCACGTATTCAGTCAACAAAAAAGGTGCTTCTGCATGTTTCACGTTAACGCAGTCCATGGCTTGTCTCATCCATCAGCTGAATGAACCTCACGTGGCCGATGACTCTTGTTCAAAAAGACCGCTCAGATCAAGTCTGCATCGGTATGGTGAGTTTCATTTTGATATTAATTTTCGTGACTAGGCCCACATTCGGGCGCATTAAATCCAAACCAATGCATAGTCCCGTCAGAGTTTGGACCATCCGTGCCATCGTCTCCCACATACTCCACTGGGTTTTATTATGTCGTCCCACCTGGGCATTGACCTCATTCATCCCATCCATCAAATTCATCTCAGCTTGGATTCTAGATTTCGCTCACTAAAGGCAAATGCCGGAGCAATTTTTGTCGTTTTTATACGGGCGGCAATCATCCCTTGGGTCGTCGTAGCATTTGAGGCCATTTTCGCACGTGACTCCAATGACACTGCATGTCTCGACCGTCTTGGGCACGCAAATCCCTGGCAGGTCGGTCACCAGCCCATATCTGCTTGGGTATCGCGGATCTTCCAGGCAGGTCGCTGTGTCGTCGCATTTTTTCGGGTTCACAGTGAAACCTCCGCAGGAAGAGTAGTTGGTTCCGCAAGTACCGGGGCACTTGTCTAGATTTGTGCATGCGGCGCTGTTCGGGATACACACCTTGTCAGTGGGACAAGGTGCGATTTTGAAGCCGCAAGGGATGCTGTCCTCAGCGAGGCCGAGAGATACAATGCCCATGGCCAAGGAGGCAATCAAGTAGTTGGCAAGCATTTTTATTCGAAAGGTGATGTCCGGATGAGTGGTAGTATCGGAGACTATTGATGAAAGTCTGGGAGGAAGAGGAACGTTTGACCTTGCGGGTGGGCGGCGTCGTGATTTTTATGTAGCGACCAAGGTACCCGAATGAGTTTTATAGACTTTGGCAACATATTTTATGCTTACTGAATTTCTCCGCGACGGGCTATCTACTAGCCCTTCTAGGGTGGAATGCAGCGATGCACCGTCCCCGAGTTCCGAAACGGCCAGTTGTATTTCGCTCGCAGGAGCTGAAGTCAGCATTCCTCCATGCAGCTGATCACTAGCTTGGAACAGCAACCCACGGACACTGGAAAAGCAGGACATGACGTCATATTTTGTTGCTAGTGCTCCGGTGGGAGCTAAAGATGGCCAATGCGCAAGTGCCAAGGGCTGCAGATTTGCCAAATTGGACACGCGACGACGCCATGGACATGTGTGAATTGATTGCGATGGAACGATCAGCACTGTTTCATGGAACTCGGACCATACCAAGCGATTACTCTCCGGTAAGCAATAGCACGGGTAAATAGAGTGTAGGTATGCTCGACGCGACTTGCATTCGGTGAGGAGAAGCTCCAAGCAAAGTTCTAAAAATAAAGCAGAGCACAAACCATTTGTTGGTACCTACCCTATAATAGCAACGATCGTGGCTGTGTCAGCCTGGCTTTCTGGGAATGGGTATCCTCTTTTGATGAAGTTTGTTATTGGAAAATATTTTCTTCCGACGGATTTTCCTATGTTACGTAGGTTCTTTGTCAACACTGCCTAAGGTCGACGAAACAGAAGAACTTTGCACGATGCCGTTCGGAAGCAACCGCGTTACTTACTCCAACGGGTAAGCATCCTGCCGATCTCCAGTCCGAGTGTCTGTGAGGACATTATGACTCCCGAAAATAAATCAGCTATCACACAAACCCATAGCCTCGACCACCTAAAAGAGTCTGGATACAGCACGAGCACTGATGTGCGCGCCACGGTCATAACATTTTCCCACCATAACAGACCATTCCTGCGCGAGAAAGATTTACAGCGCCAAGTTTCTTGGCATTTCCGACGACGCCGACTGGCAAATCTCCTATTTGGAGGCGCTCTCCGCTTAGTCTTGGCTAGAAAATATACGAGGACGGAATGGTCGCGATTGGCTCGCCTTGTTCTGCTCGAGTATTATGGACTTTTGTTGCATCTCATCCGCGGGCACTTTTCGTGTCAGCTCACTGCTTGCGGCTTTGGCAGGCACTTTTGAGCCGCCTGCGACACGGAAATATGGGGCTATAATTTTCCGATCACTCTTCTGTTCCGGTTGTAAAAACGTGATTGGACTAGCGATCAGATGACGTCATGCACTCAGATCTGAGCCACTCGCTAACTCACTTCTACACAACACCTCTCAGCTCAATACGTCACAACCAGCCTCTAAAATGGGATCTACATCGAAAATTCTCTTTGTACTCGTTGTGTGTCTCCTGTTCGTCGGCCGCGCATCAGCCTTCGGGGCTGGTGAGGTCGTGGGTACAAGCGACTTCAATGGCTACGTGTGGCGCCACGGCGACATTGTTGAGGTGCTCCGCTACCTGCCCGTCAGCTTCATCACGCACTACCGCTTCTCGGCACTTGAACGCCGGCAGATATACTTTGGCAACTGGCTTCGCGATTTCTCACAGGTCATCGATACAACATGTCTCGAAAACGTACCCGAGCCGGCCCTCCGCGCTATCGTGAGCGTGTTGGGTTTCCTGGAATTCGGGTTTGCTACCGATGAGTTTGAGGTCACCAGAGATCGACTCGGATGTTACACTCATGTCGAGCACATCGATAACCCCAAGGGATATCCCGAAAATGCCAAGGATATTGATGAGCGGCTGAGAGGTCCGGTCGATCCGAAGGAGCTGGAATTTGACCCCAAGACGGGTATGAAGAATTACATTGCTAATTCCGGCAACGGTTGGGATACATCTGCCGACTATATCCGAAGACAACTGCGCAAGTGCATCGAGCTGGGACGACAGAAGAAGAGTCCCAGTGCAAAGAAGGAAGCCTTCATTCATTTGGGAGCTGCTCTGCACACGCTGGAGGATTTCTCTGCACATAGCAACTTCACCGAGCTGTGCTTGTGGGAACTAGGAGAGGAAGATGTTTTCCCGTTCGTGGGCGACGCCTGCAGGGTGAAGATTCCGGGATGGAAGGGTCGAATGGTGCCACCGCTTGTTACTGGAACATTTGGGATGCTTGACATATTCCACAGTCTCCTCGGTGAAGCCGACGATATGGCCGTGTTGCAATGCAAAGGATCACTTGAGAATCTCGAGAACGTAAGCAACTCTTAACCTCTGGCTTTCAAGGTCTGTCGCTAATTGCTACAAGGAACTCAACATCGGAGCGATGGCTTTTGACCAGTTATTCGAGTTGCTGAAAGCCGCCATCCAAAGCTTGAAGACTTTGGCATCTAAAACAGTGGTCGACGACCCACTTCTCAAGGATTTGGAAACGGTGGGAGTCTTGTTTCAGAAGGCAGAAGATTCTGCTGCCAAGAAGAAGGGTAAAGGGAAGGTTGCGGACAGCTCCATGGATGCAAACATCCTCTGGCAGTCCATCGAGCCCATTTTCTTCCTCCACGACAGGATAAAGAAATGGGTCCAGGAGAGCAGCGAGCAGGAAGATGCCGAGCCCATGTCCAAAGAGTCAAGCACGCAGCTGGGCAAGTACACCGACGATCTCGCCTTCAAATACCTCTCTCTTATGATGGAAGCGTCAATCATGGAGCTGCGAAATGCCTTGAGGGCCGCCAAGGAACGTGTTGATGCAGAAGCCGCCAAATCCACGTCAGCAGAGGTCTACCAAGACGGCGAGGGATCCGACCCGAGTCACTCAGATCTCTCCAAAGATCACTTCAACAACATTCTGAACCACCCTGCCGGTCTCGTAGCGACAGTCACGACAAACTGGACCACGCAGCAGGTCGTCAAGTGCTGGGACGACGGGTTCCGCGATGCCGAGAAAACGATTGACGGGATCCTGACCATCTTGCATCACCCGGCGTTTCCCGGCCGGCGGAAGACGGAAATCCAAAAGTACATGTTTGAGGCGGTGCGCGGGTGGTGGGAGCACAACAGCCCAGAAGAGCAGAGCAGGATCCGCGGCAAGCTGACCAAGGAGAGTGTCAAGGCTCGCTCCCACGAGGAACACACACTGAATGTGAAGGATCTGGCCGGGAGAAAGAAGGGTGCAGCTGAGTTCCCCGGGTCTCGGCCCAAGGTCAAGCAGCCGCCGCGAAAGCAGTCGTTGTTTGCGTGGGTCATTGTCGAGGCCAAAAGCGACGTCAAGTGGGCGCTTTATGCTGCAAAGAGGGGCGTGATGGATCCGATGGCCTCTGTGAAGTTTGTTTGGGGTGGAGTCTTTGGGATTATCGTGTACATTATCTGCATGGTGGCGAGCATGTTTGGGGCTCTCTCCAACTGGCTACTTGGCAAAGGCGTATAGAGCGACATTTAGAGGAAATGACGGACACTGGGTTCTTTGTCCGCTATCAGCGGCTTTCGCGTCTCTTCGATGTTACGACAATGGACTACACATATAAATTAGACAGTAGTTATCTATCAGGTGTTATTTGGTGTCAATTTTGGTTGCCGGGGAATCACTTAACCTTTCTGGTCTGAATTGCTTTCCTTTCAGTTCCTCTTTCTTTGCGACCAACACGGTATATTTTTGGAGGCACGTTGAGTGTATTTTCCAGCCGAAATCAAGGCTGGCGCCACGAAGGTTGTGCAGGAGGAAGTAAAAGTTTGGAACCCGAGAAAATTTGACACAAATGTGCACTGAAATCCGGTTTTCTCAGAAGCAATTTTTTTCTTGTCGACAAAGGTCCTATCCAGTGCTGCTATGAATCACCGCGCCCTCAAGGACAGCTTTTAGCCGGCCAGCAACCGCATTGCAACTATGGTTCTCTTCGGTGGTACCCAGAGGGATATGGGGCACATTCCCCACTTTATCAAGTTCAAGATTTTGTGCTGATGGCCGCTGCGATGAGGTTCGGCATGGGACTATAGAGGCTGCTCAACGTGCTCAGGGCTGTCCGAAGGGCGCGACATGGGAAAGAAGGCAGGGTTCCTGGCGATGTTGCCAGTCATGAAGTTGCTGATGATTGGAGGGAATGGAAGATCGAGATAGTGATTGAAAGATGGTCGACTATGCCGGCAAAGGAATGGCGGAGATCTTCTAGCGTGTCACTGGATCAAATGGTCTGTACTTGGCGCCTCAGGCTGCCTCAAGATCGATTGACTTGTCTCTGTCGGATAATATAATGCTGAGATGGCTACTGGCATCTAATTATGTCACAATTTCATGCATCATTCACTTGAGATCGAGGCAGTGAACGAAATGGAATCTCTGTAGACGGAGTATCGGCAAAAGGGACATAATGTCATGTTATGTTCTATTCTGATCCCCACCTCGGAATAAAACTGTTTATTTTTATCTCTGGGTATGAAAGTACTTCATTTGTGAAGCCTTCGATTAATTAATGTAGGATTTCATGTATAAAAGACACCATTACAACTGCAATGCGCATTAGTGGTATTTTCATCGACTCCCGCAGCAGAGAACTGCTAAACAGATCGAAAAGCGCACAAATAATCGGTCTCGACGAAACATTCTCCATTGGATGAATGGAATTGCAAACATCGGCTTTTTTTTTTAGGGCGCTAAAAGCTGTCCCTGAGAGTAGCGCATCATTGAATCCAATAGTCCACGCTTGTGCACCGTGCTCAAAACGCCTCTTTCAAGCTGCCACCAACACGGATCCACTTGGTCAAGCCCGACTCCGAGCAGGATAATTTCTCAAAGCACTGTTACCGCTGCTACATTTGCTGCCACACCTTTTGCCATGTAGGGATGGCGGTCAATAGCGCTGCCGGCTTGGCGGATCAAAAAGCTCATGTAAGCCTCATACCATGCTTGGCAGAGTCTAGACTGTCAGGTTTAATTAATCTTGGCTTGCGACCCTGATTATTGCCTCTAGCGTGTTGCAGCTTCATCGCCAAGCATTGAGCGACTCTTTGACCGTAAAACCAGATTGGTGTAGGCCTGACCTTTTGCGGACCTCCCAACGTGGACGCGACCCATGACCGTTGGTCGGTGGACCCGCCATATGGCATGACAGAACGAGATACAATGGACGAATTCTTGACTTTATTTAAAGGAAGCCGGATGCTGAACCCTGCTTTGGCCTCTTTTGCTCTCAAATGCCGGATGTTGGAGCATTGCAGCCATGAGGTTCCTCGCCATCAAGGCGACAGCTGCCTTGCTTCTCACGGTCCTGACAAAATGCGCCGAGGGTGCCCAAGACCCCAGGAATTTCCTTCTCACCTTGTAAGTCACCATACAGTTGCTTTCGGATGCCGCTTTCTCACGTGACCTACCTTCACCAGCGGCGACTCGTACTCGAAGACGGGCTTTAGTCCCACAAAGCAGGTTCCCGGGCCTAGTAATCCTCTTGGGAATCCCGCATACCCGGGGAAAACATCGGCGGGAGGGGCCAACTGGGTTGGACTTATGGTGACGGAATTCAACACGTCGATCGCGTACTCGAACAACACCCAAACGGTTTCGTACAACTTTGCGACAAGCGGCGCGACGGCCGACAACGATGTCGTAAACGGAACCGTAAACGATTTCCAAACACAGGTCGACATCTTCATGAATTATTATCGGACCGGACCCAAGAGCAAAAGTTGGAAGATTACAAACGCCAACGCTGGGGTTGGAGTGTGGTTCGGCGTCAACGATATTCGTCTTAGCTATACCAACGCCACAGTCAGCACCATGTACACAAAAATAATGGATAATTACTTTGTTCAAGTGGAGAGGTTATATGCCCTTGGTATACGGAAATTCGTCATGCTCTCAGCTCCGCGTGAGTTCCGGTTACCCCGCCTTGATGCGTAATTCGCTAATGATGTCAGCTATGAACATCATCCCTATCTTTTCGGCACTTGATAGCACGGCGAGCAAGCAGCTTAGCACGTCTGTTAGCACCTGGAATGACCTGCTAAATGCAAAGGTCAAGGCGTTCCAAACCAACCATAGTAAGGCGGCAGCTGTGTTCCTCAACACAACAGTGCCGTTCATGGATGGATATAACAACCCGGCAGCTGTGGGCGCTACCAACTCAACCTGCCAAAACTTGGATGGAAAATCATGTGTAAGAGCTCTTGACTCGTTTTGGATTTGTCGCCTGAAACTAATTTTGTATAGCTTTGGTGGGATGTCCTTCATCCCGCAACGCCAATGGAGAGACTGGTCGCTATCTCAGTGGCTCAAACAGTGCGATCGGATGTGTTTCGAAATGCCGCTTAATATTTGCGATGTATGGGAAAGAGTTGGAAGCATAGAATTGGCGCTGCAAAAGCAACTGGGAAGAATAGAGCATAGAGTATAGACATGATACCCTGCAGACTTTCATTTATTATTTGTAATATAGACCTAATTTTCATTCTTAACATTATTTTCCCGTAAGTCGGGGATCGGATTGGTAAAGAATTTCACGCCATGGATGCGGATTTTTATCATTGAATCATGAGTTTCTAAGAGCACGCACGCCAATTTGACGGCCGACACCCACAGTCGGAGAATAGTTGCATACTAGTCCACATTATCTCAGTGAAGCGTAGCTTGTTCAATCCTCTCAAACTTGATGACGGATCGGCGAATTGCATCATCCACAGACTCCCTTCGAATGCCCGGGATGGAGCCTAAGCACATGGCGCTTGCAGCAAGTATTCGAGTGAGTTGGTCAAGATCGAGGACGATGCGGATTGGAGAAGGACTCAGCCCATTGTCGACTGGGAATTCTGGTCCCAATGTCGTCATTACCTTTTCCGCAGAACCGCTTCTCATTTTCGTATTTTCAAATGGAGGGAGAATTATTGGGGGCTGATTGGTCGCAATTCCAAATACGGAAAAGTCGGAGGTCTCGTGAGTCCCGCGGCCGGCTCTGTGGTAAATTGCACGCGAGTGGCCATTTTGGCTTGATGCTTCCTGTTGACACGGTTAGAAGAAAGCCGACCCTCACGATTAATTACGGGAGAAATCGCGTACAGAGAAAAGAATTTGCCATTCAGATGGAATTTGCTTATGCCGAGCATTTGGGTCCGATGAAATCACGGGGCTCTTCCCCAGATTCATTGTGACGGTTGGGCTGTTATTTTTTGCATCGATGCCTCGTTCTTGTAGATATTCTTCCACATCCGACGATTCCATCCACTCACCCTGAAGGGCAGGAACATCTGTCCATAACCTGGTCCTGGTCTTTCCATACCGGAGCTTCTGGACGTACGGCGGCCGCAGCCTGGGAATTGTCGTGTTTTCTCCTTCCACGACGCGATACATTTTTGGCAGCCGTGCGAAAGCATCGGGAGGATAAGCGGACTCCCTTGGCACATCACAAATTGTCCACCGGGTTCCGAGAATGGCCAGTTTTGCTAATTCCTCGCCGAGTAATTGAAGTGGGACAGTAAGTGCTGGATACCAGCTCTGAGGATTGAGGTTGGATAGAACAAAGATGGTCTGCTCTACGCAAGCAGATAAAATCATGTGTTCCAGTGATCCATGAGTCATTTGCTGTGTAAGGAGGGATACAGTCACCATGTTGTACCCGGGAATGGAAGATGTGCGTGCTGGGTAATTTGAGATATGTGCTGCATCTTCGTCTGCCTCGTGAGGCCGTTGCACAGTTTGGGCTAGAGTGGACACAGTATTTGAGTTTTGTAGCAGCCGCGGGTCATGGTGTTCTAATGGAAAGTCCAAGGAATCTAGGGCAAGGTGATCATTTTTCGCGTCTTGGACAACCGCAGCCATCTCCTTTGCCACCTCGTTGAGATGGGCAAGAAGGTATGGAGGATATTGCGCTTGGCTCGATTCGGCAATTTGTCGATGAAATCTACCGAAAACCCCAGTTACCCTGTCTAAAGCGAGGCTTAATTTTTCAGAGCGGGCCTTTTCTTGGTCCAAGACCATGGCCTTACGGCTGCGGTACGCCCTCTGTGCCAGACGCATCCGCAGCCTCCGATCCTGGGGTTTGATTAGCTGAGATCAAATGAATGACATGACATTCCACCTACAGTAATTTCATTCTCAGGCTGGCTTGGGGCCACGTCCATTGGGGGACGGCCACGGCGCGCTGCTTGTGATGAACCCATTATTTCTGGTTGGCAAGATGACAACCCCCTGGGATACAGCTCACCACGGTCCGAGTCAATGGACGCTAGGTTGCTGAACAATCAAAGCCCCACTGCGCAAGACAAATTGCGGGGCGTTCGACGAACCAATTCCCTGCTTCTAGACAAATTGCGGGACCGACTATGCCGGATTCTACTTAGCTTACTGCGATTTGTCTGCGATGATGTTCTCAGCAGACAGCAGACAAAGTTAGGCATGACCAGAGCATTGCGACAACCCGAAAAATGCAACCGCCGAGTGGAAGCCTGGTGTTTAGCTAAGTGACCACGTAAGGAGGTTTCAAAATGCTGAGAAATCACAATGCTGTCTCTATTATTCGGTTGAACTTTTGCGGGTTTCTCTGGGACCTTCGCGGTAAGCAAGAATAGAAGCAACGGCTCGAATCAGAAAAGAGGATATATATAGCTGAGCATGGAACCGACGTTTTCTTCTATGTAACAAACCCAGTGAACTCAACCACAACCATTACTTCGATTCTTAGCCCATAAAAAAGCCATCAAGCCTGCAACATGTCCACCACCACGTCCAACACCAGGCCCGCCCATTTGGCAGTCGGAACCCATACTTGGGCCACTACCGCTGAGGATGCTGTGCGACAAGACAAGATAATCGATCTCATGCGCAAATATGGCATCACCGCCCTAGATACTGCGAGAATCTATGTTTGTATCCCCAACTGACAGATAATCAGCTGCGTGAGACTAATCGTGATACCGCACCAGGCAGATGGTGCCTCTGAGGAGGCCATCGGAAATAAAGGATTGGCGAAAGAATTCGCAATTACTACTAAGGCAGCGATGGGCTTTCAAGAAGGTTCTGGAAGAAAAATTGTGGAATCTGCAAATGCAAGTTTGAAAGCATTGAAGACCGACAAGGTACGTGCGGCTGCGCTCTCTTGCCTGGTTCAAAAAGCTGATACCCAATAGGTGCGAACTTATTTGCTCCACGGGCCGGACGAGAGCGTTCCAGTCGAAGATCAAATGGAATCCATTCAGAAGTTGTACAAAGAGGGAAAATTTGATGCATTTGGGCTCTCCAACTTCACCAAGGACCAAGTCTTGGAGTTCTATGACTACGCCAAGGCAAAGGGCTACGTTCTTCCCACCGTCTACCAGAGCAGTTACAGCCTTGCCGTTCGCCGCAACGAAACCATTCTCTTCCCGACCTTGCGCAAGCTCGGCATTTCAATCCAAGCATACTCACCCATGGCTGGCGGTCTACTCGCCAAGACGCCCGAGTACATCGAACAGGGAAAAGGAACCTGGGATCCAAACACCTTCTTTGGAAAGTTCTTTCGTGACTTGTACTACAAGCCTTCCTACATGAAGATGCTGTCGCTTTTCGGAAAGTTGTCGGAGGAATCCGGCATCAGGCGATCGGCCTTGGCGTATCGCTGGGTGAGATATCACTCGCAGCTGGATGGGAGTCTGGGAGACGAGATGCTTGTCGGAGCTAATAGTGTTGAACAGTTTGAAGAAGCTTTGGCCGACATTGAAAAGGGACCATTGGATCCATGGATTTTGGAAAAGATTGACGAGCTTTGGGAGCTTATTAAAGATGATGCTCCAACCGACAATCTTAAAACTGTGAGGAAGCTCATGGGACCTTGATCCCGGGCCTCAGTCGTCACTACTAGCTCTAGATGCCTAAGAGAAGCCGTTCTATCAATTTTATTTCGTCTGAGACATGTCTTTAGGGATAGTCTCACTGCGTCATATGTTTTGCTACTTGAACAACCCGTGCATTCTTGGCCCGTTTCGACCCGATCCTAGCGGCCCAGTGCTCATTCCCTATAAGTAAAATGGTCTGAATGAAGATAATGCAGAGGGGGACCATAAAGGCCAAGCGATTCGATATCCTCTGCTCTATTTCTTTCATGTACTTTGAATAGAATCAGATTTTTTGCGTCTTAACGCTGAATGAATTATGGCACCAAGCATATATACACTTTGAAGTCTAGTTTTGTACAGCACTCAGCCACATTTACCCACCCGACAAATGTCCTGCTGATGTCTCTCCATCCCCAAACGCTTTATATACACCTCCCACCTAACTCCGAACAATCCCTTCTCTTAAACACACTGGGAGTAGTACTCAGTGTGCTTGGCGCAAGTCAATCCAGAAGCGCACTTAGCCGACCCGGTGAAGAAGTTGCCTCCGCACTGAGCGTACTGAGCCACGACCTCGCCTTCACTATCAGTATCCGCGTTAGCCGAGTCGGGGGTTTCAGAAGCAGCGACAGAAGAAGAAGTAGCAGCGGGGGTCGTGGTGGTCTCCAGGACCTGCTCCTGCTTCTGGACGACCTGGGTGGGGGTGGCCGCAGGGGTCGTCGTCGCTGCCGGGGTGGTGGAGGAGGAACCCACCGAGCTAGTCGTGCCCCAGCTGTTCTTCTCGGGGAGCTTGTACCACCAGTTGCGGAACATCCAGCCGTCAAAGTCGGTGATTTCGGTGGCGGAGCCGGCGAGCATGATGAAGTTGGTGACGCCGGTGGGGGTCCAGTCTGTGAGTTGTTAGCAGCCAGAATATTATCTCACTGTGGTCGAGTCGTACCGTAGACTGGAAACATGTTAGCTATGGGAAATTCATGATACAAGTTATGGAAACTTACAATCATCAAGACCAAAGGTGTGGCCCATCTCGTGCAGAAGAATGTGAATGTTGTCCGAGTCAATGTTGTTCATGAGGTACTCGCGGCCAATCTGCTGACCCCAAGAGTAACCGTATCCTCCGTCAAGACCATCGGTCAACCAGAGGGAGTGGTCGTAATGATGGTCAGCACCGCCAGTGCAGCCACTGTAGTCACCGTCGAGGTGAGCATCTCGGGCACAGGCGGTAGGGCACATGGGAATGCCATCGGCATCGAGGTCAGTGTAGACGTCAATGTCAGAGGTGGAACCCTCAAGAAGGCTGGTGTCCTTGACAGCCCAGCCGACGATATTGACGGCGACCTCGGAGTAGGGGAATCCGTCGAATCCGTACACCCACTTGAACCACTTCTGGTACTGCTCGTTGTAGACCTTGGCAATCTGGGTGCGCTGGGCGGCAGTCACGCTCGCAGTAGAGTCCCATCGAACGCAAATGTTCAGCTTTCTATCAAGTTGTTAGCACCGGGTTGAAAAACAGTCTCCGGATTCCATACCCGCTGTTGGCGATGATTTGCTGCCATCCCCAGTTGGTGTTGCTAAAGACACCACCGTCGTAGGTGCTCTCGTAGTGGCTCCAGACCTCAGCCAAGGGAGTGGCCAGGTCAGATGGGGGGCTCCAGGTTGCACGCTTGGAGGGTCGGTTGTTGGCAACACGGGTGAATGTAGACTTCTTCACGGGCTGAGCAGATTCCAGGTTCTTCCAGACGGAGGCGTCGAGATCGGAGATGGCGGCACCAGAAGCAACAAGTCCTCCAAGGACGGCAGAGACGTTAGAAAAACGCATGATGAGCGAATAAGTAAAGAGTGTAGTGATATGTTGAAAGAGAGTGTTGAAAGACTAGAGAAAATATGAAAGATCCGACCAGTCGGATGAAAGAATGAAAGGAATGGCTTGATAGGCATACATACCGATGAAGAGCGACGACAAGAATATATACAACCACGAAGATGCACATTTACGGCTTTTCCATTCTCACCAACTTCCGTCTCCATGTTTCCCACCTCTGGCATGAGTGGATATCCGCTCGGTCGCTTAGCGTGCCATCAGATGGTTAGGGTAGCATAGCTTGCATTAAGGGTGCAGGTCCAGGGCTCAGAATCCGCCAACACGAGCAGAAGCGCAATGCCAAGACCTTTTAGTGACATTCTCTCGCCAGTTCACCACCAAGAGCGAGCACCTGTAACACACGCGGGTATTCCCTGTCGCTTCTCTGACCGTTGGACCTCAGTGGAGCGCCAAGTCGGGACACGCGACACCAGACTGACCGAAGCAGGGAATGGCACCTCCGTCGCGATGGGGTCGGGCTCAGACGGACGAGACGGATCGCCAAAACAATTCGACTGTTTGGGATCATGTTCCGCGATTTGGAGAAGAAGGAAAAACTTTCCATATTCGGCCAGGGACATCGGATGAAAACGTCAGATGATTTGGCAAACGGACAGCGTTGCACTGCATCATCGCCAAAACATGTTTGGTTTAAGGTTAATCCTGGCATCCAATCCAGTCCCCCTTTGGGTAATTGGCAGGGGTCTCGAGCGGGAAAATCTGCTCCGAACTTGCCCGTCGGAGGCAGTGGCACCGGCTCCAGCAGCAACCGTAACCCATAAGCTTATTGCAGTGGCGGCACTTTGGATAAATGGCTCCAGTCGCCTCAATTTGACTTTCATTTAAATGTTGAGATGACAGGACGAAAATTACGTACAATATGTGAGTAGCCCAATCCACAATGCGAGGCGGTCAAGTTGAATACGAGAACTTGTCGGATCCGATATTAGCTCTATCGTTGCTATCGGCATCAGATTTCCCCGTCCGCTTCATCGATTTCACTATCTTGGTCCATGATTAGAATGACACCGGTAGGCTTATGTTGGTGGTTTCAAGGGTCACAATGCACTTGAGCTGATTATGCGTCAGATGTACAGTTTTCTATTATCCAATGTATCTACTAATGAAGGCCACCCTCATCCACCAACGAATAGAACTATCTTACAAATCTCCACAAGGCACATAGTGTATGCCTAATTTAGGCGCGCCATGGGAAAGAGGTACGGCCTCCTCGCCAGTTACCCCAAGAAGGAGCAGACGAAGTGCTCGAAACGGCAGCCTTGGCAGAAGAGACAACGGGGGCAGCAGACGAAGCAGCAGTCACAACTGGGGTGGAAGAGGACACAATAGGGGTTGAGCTGGATGCAACGAGCTTGTCGAGCACAGGAGTGGCAGTGGAAGCGGCAGCAGCAGCAACAGTGGTAGAGGCTACAGAGTCAGCAGAGGCAGAGTTGGCCATGAGAGGGCTGTAAGCAGCGACGCCGGGGTAGTAGGAGGCACGGAGGGTGGGGATGGGGATGGAGACGGTGAGACCCAGTCCGGCGGTGATCTCGCCGTCCATGGTGGCGATGGAGTAGTCGCTGACGGTGGAGATGGTCTGGGTGCTGGTGTAAGCCGTGGTGGCCGTGCCCTCGTTCAAGCAGGCACCGGAGCCGTAGGCGTTGTTGCACCAGTACTCAACGACGCTGCCAGACTCGGTCCACACGTTGAAGTCCTCAACAACCATCTCCGTGCAGGGGACGGCGGAGGGGCAGTTGAACTTGATGGGGCCGCGGTTCTTGCCGTTGGAGCAGGTGCCCTTCCAGCCGGCAAAGCTGAAGTTGGAGTACTGCACGCCGCTACCGCTGACGGTCGACATAGAGGACCAGGTGGCGTCGAGGTCAAGCGTGTAGGCGTTGGTGTGGCCGATGAAGTTGTTCAGGACCACGTTGGAGACGGTGCCGCTGCCGCCGTTGGACTTGAACATGTACATCTGGTTGGAGTTTTGGGTGTAGACGTTGTTGTACTTGACGTTGGAGATGGCTGCGGGATGAGATTAGCTTTGAGGGGTGAGTGTTTGTGCAGGCAAAAGGACTTACAGGTATCAGCGCCAAGAGATCCCATGGCGCAGCCGCCGGACCAGTTACAGAAGACGTTCTCGACAAGGATGTGGTCGGCAGGGCTCTTGACGGTAACGCACTCGTCCTTGTTGCTCACTTCGATGTCGTGCAGCCAGATGTTGGTGCTCCACACGCTGATGCCATCGAGACCACCGCGGTTGGCACCGTGGATGACCATGTTGTAGACCTCGCCGTTGGTGCAAGTATCCATGGCGAAGTGGAATTGGGGGGCTTCACAGGTCAGCTACTGCATTGTTTTTTTTTTTGTGGATGCAGACAACTTACAGTCAACCAGGGCCACATCGTGGATAGAAAAGTTGTTGACGTCGTAGAATCGAAGAATACGCGGTCCGTACTCGTTGTCTGACACCGTTAGTAACTTGGCATGGAACGTCAAAAAAGGTGCATACTCTTATGGAACTCGTATCCATAACCCTGGACAGCACCCTTGGAGTTGCTGCTGTAGAACTCAAAGTCGGACATGTGCTGGAAGAAGATCATGTTGCCATCATCGGTGCTGCACGTGCATTAGCGAAAAGATTGAGCCCCCAAATCTTGGCAACTAACCCAATGCGATAGATGGTACCGTCCAGTCGGAACGACATGGCATCACCAGAAAGCTTCAGCCATGTGCCCAGTCCATAGTCACCCTCGGGAATGTACACCTCTCCTCCCGTCGCCTTGCACGCAGCCCAAGCATCGCTAATGGCCTGGCTATTATCCGTCGTAGCGCTGGCCACACCACCGTAGTCCATAATGTTACATGTCTTCTTGGCGGCCTTGACGGCGCGGGTTGTAAGGGGGCCGACGGTGCCGCTCAGCTGCGCAGCAGCCTGCATGCCGAATGCCGTGGCCACGAGAGCCGATAAACCGAGACGAACCATTTTTGTTAAACGATTGATAAAGGTCGGATTGGAAGAAACGAAGGAATGGAATCAGCTACAAGTCAATTGCAGCACCAAAAAAAAATTACAGATGCACACACGAAAAGAATGGACAGCACGAGAAACAGGCACACACGATGGAACAGATGGCTTGGCAAGGGAAACTAGTTGTTTTTATCAAGTCGCCTGCAGCTGACGGGATCAGCTCCGGGATCTAGACGATACCGGACGACAAATCTCGACCGACTGCAAATCATTTCTTGCGAGCATCGTTTCCAACTAATTGGGCTGCAGGGCTCTCAGTGGCAGTTCGCTGGGGTGTGAAACGATGGCTCTCGTCGGGCGCCGGGATCATGGGGCGCTGACAGGGGCCACAGAACACGTAAACCAGGTGTTTCACGGGCCACAAAAGCTGCTACCGGAGCGGAAATTCCACAAATGGGCGTCGAGCATCCTGAAACAAGCGCTGAGGGGACACGCCCCCACCGTTCAATGTCGGTAACATGTTCACGAGAGCGATGGGCCGCACGGAAAATAAGGAGTCAATATGGGACGACAGGTCTAGCCCGTTCAGTCAGCTTGCAAGATAATTTCCAGAAACTCTTAGTTGAAGGGCCCAAAACAGAGTAGTCGATTCCCACACTGATAGTGGTTCATAAAGATAAAGAGATTGCTGCACTGATCACCATCAGCTCCGCATAGTGTTGGTGGTCGATGGGGTTGCCTTCAGGTTGCGCAAGGGGCCCCGACGTGCCGACGCGTCAAAAGCACCATTTTGTCGATGCCCCAGTATTCGCAAAATTCACCACCAACAGTGTACGCTGCCGCCGGGTACTCCTCTCGCACTCTTTATACTTCGAACAGTTCTATCAGCATGTTTATTGACGCTCGCAACAAGCGCTGTGCCAGACTCGAAGCGAAATTTCGCATGCAACGTCTCCAGGGTGACTGATCCCCACTCTGCGCCGCCCGAGAATGCCGGACAGCCGGTGCCGATGCCGCAGCGTACGAACAAATGGGATGCCCTGAATTTCTCTCTCTGGAATGGCTATTTAATAAGGGACATCTCCCATCTTTGGCCCCAAGAAATGACATCACCGCTGCAACAGCGGTCTCGACCAGCTCAGCGCTTATTAGTCTCCTGCGCAACGGCTGGCCAATTCCGTCCCGCGCCCCTTTCACGCGCCCCTTCGTGTGATGAAATGATCGACCTTGGCATCGACAGATTGAGTTGCGCCATCAAATGTTGGCATGCTGTTGACGTTGGCGGGGGATTTCCCGAGACTTGTCTGAGATCTTGATGCGGATCGGGATCCAGCAGCTTGACCATTCCATTGTGAATCGCCTCACTACCATCTCGCTGCATTCCACTTCGGTGCGTGGAGAGTTTGCTCCGTGAGGCTTTAGTTGTAGGACAAATAAACTCCGTATCTAGCTTTAGAGACGATGCGCCGCTTAGTGGTTACGAAAATTATTTTGGCTTGCTCGTGACGTGAGAATTAATACCCATTTTACTTCCAATACTCCCAACTTCCATGTCAAAGTCCTTTATTTATCTGCCAATCAATGGGATTTTCAACCCACATTCCAGCTTCTCGGGAAATGCAGATTCCTTCCTTTCTGGGAACACCCTGCTATGCACCAAGATGTGCAATAACGATCCCATCAGCACTGATCTATCCTGTTTCATTGAGAGCGATCTGCTGGCTCCAGTGATGTGCTTCGGCAGGCATTGCTTCAAATTCTGGAATACTTGCTCAACACGATGCGACCGAAAACCCGCCGAGACAGTGATTCTTGGCGATTTGGGCGACAACACCAAACAAAGGCCGAATGCGTCGCAGAGACTCCTAGGTATAAAGGAAGATAAATCGACTGGTGTTGAAAGGTTCATCACTCACACTCACCACTCACAATCACATTCACACTCGTGCTCAACTCATCCACACTCCTTTACACACAACCACGCTCATTACCCAAGACACTCATTAATTCAACACTCACTAATAACTAATTTTTTTCCACCTCTTTTCAAAATGAAGTTCAGCACCGTCGTCTTCTCTCTCTTCGTCTCCTCCGCCGTCGCCCTGCCCGCCACCCAGCAGGTCAACACCAACAACAATGACCTCGTAGTCCGCGAGCAGGCCGAGCAGTCGTGCATCCTCGACAAGCTCCTCGGACTCGGCAACTTCGGCCAGACCAACGGCAAGCGTGATGCTGAGGAGATTGCCGAGATTGTGGCCCGCGCCACCGGCGGCGGCATCAACGTCGCCGTCAAGGGCACCCTTATCGACAACGTCGTCGGTCTGCTGTCCGGCCTCCTCAACGGCCTCCTCGGAGGTTTGACCCCCAAGCCTGCCGCCGGCGCGTCGACCAAGACCAGCTTCCCCAACCTGGGGGGAGCCAAGGGATCTAGCGGATCTGGCACCACCACCAGCAGCGACCTCCTGAAGCAGCTGGCCGGCTTTGCTGGCTTCACCGGCGCCAGCAAGCGTGAGCTTGCTCAGGGTACTTGACTCCACCGTGAGACTATTATAAAAAAAGAATTACTAACAAACTATCTAGGCAGCGTCTTCAGCGCCATGGACCAGCTGGTCGCCCACATCGCCAAGGACATGCCCGAGGCCAAGGGCGCTAGCAACAAGGTCACCGAGGCTTTCAATGAACTCCAGGAAATCGCTAAGAAGCAGGCTGCTGCTCAGGCTGCCGCTACAAAGAAGCAGGAGAAGCAGCAGAAGCCTGGCAAGCAGAACTAAGTCTCCCAGAGCATCTGATAACATCACGTGTACGAAATCTTCCACGTGGGGAACCATGGTGGAAGTCAAAAGCCAATAGCCTGCAGGCCAATGTATCTTAGATACCATGCTATTAACACCCAGTTCGAGTTTATGTAGCATTAAATCGGACAAGACTCCAAGATTTACATCTAATAACAGCTCCTTTTTTGTTCTTTGCTCTGGCGGGTTCCGTAAATCCCTGGACACCTACCCTAGAGTTCTGCTTTTGAGTCAAAACACCACAGTTCATATTGCATCATCACTCTCGGCATATTTAGAAGCGCTCTTCGGTTTAACACATGCTAATTTTAATTTACAGAGAAATCAGCAGAATAGGAGAAGGAAGATGGGGATTGAAGGGACGTTTTATATGTGCATCGTTCCCAATGTGATTAGACACGCCTTTGTCCAAGAACTCAGCAACACAAGTGGTAACAACCTCCATTCACTCTTTTTAAGCGCAAGAACGTGGCAGCAAAAGGAGCAACGTCAGAATATACCAACAGCCACTATATTTTCATGCTAATTTATCGCAATCTAAGAAGTTCCAAGAAAATAACAGGAGATACATGAGAACACTACTCCCATCCTTTTCATTTTGCTGAAAACCCCCACCTTTGTTTCCCGTTGGCAAAATGTCTAAACGCTTGTGCTAGCTAGACATCTGACTCGACCCACCAGCCTAGTGCCTATTTGAATTTACGACACAGCACCTTCTTCAAGCCGTCTGCTGAGAAGCAGAGCCAGAGACCGGCGTACCGCTCAAATCAGGACCCTGAGCAGAAGGACCATCGGCATTCTCGACACCGCCGCCTTCGTAAAGAATAGCAGCAGCACCAGCTGGGCTAGCATAGGTCGTGTTGACGCCAAAGGACAACCAAGCAAAGATACCATCCGAAACGCTGGAGCCAAGCAGAGTGTACGACATGAAGGGATCAACACCATCGGTCGCAGCCTCCTCCTCGAGGATGTCGTCGCTGGCGTTTTGCGTCAGCTCCTGCTCATTCGAGGTGTAAGGGGACTGGGCCTCGACGTCAGAGATAAGGGCTTGGTCGAAGAAGGCTTGGCCGACGTGCATGGCAGTAGTGTCGTGGCCGAGAGTACTGTTGGGGTACAGCGTCGCGTTGGAGTGAACAAGGATGTGGATATGGGTGGCGCGACCGGTATAGTGGCCCGGGAAGATGCTGTCAAACTGAGCGACACCGTCGTTGTCAGTTTCTTGGATACCGCGCAGCCACGTTGTATCAAGGCCTCCCTGGCCACCATCAACGCCAGAGTAGACACCCGTGGCATTGCAGTGCCAGATCTCAAGGTACACGTTGGGAACGGGGTCGCAGGTATCAACGTCGATGACCTGGTAGTCGAGGGTGACGGGAACTCCCTCTTGCTCCTCGCTGATGTCGCGTCGGACATATTCACCAGACACGTCTTCATGGTTCGTCAGCGCTCTGCTCAAACTTGGTCAAGGTGCGGATTCGGGTCAAAGGTATGCTTACAGTAAGGGCCGTTGGTAACCTCGGGAGTTAGGATGCAAGAGTTGCTATCCGCAAAAAGAGTCTCGGCCGACGTGTTAACACTGTATCCTTTGGATGTTTCATTATGGTCCGTGGCAACGACAGACTCGAAGCTGCGCTTCTTGAGTGCGTTGGCCATAGCAGCACGGCGCATCATGTTGCGACGCTGGATCCCGCGAGCTTCAAGCTTGGCCGCGCAGTGACTGAGGTCGCTACGGCGAGTAGCACGCTTGAATGCTCGACGATGGGCCATCTCCTCGGCCACGTCGTGGCCAGGATGAGCAGCGGCACTGGCAACCAGCAAAGCGGCCGTGGAGATGATGGAGAAGCGCATTTTGAAATGCAAAGAGTCTTCAAGTATGATGATTTGGATAGTTTATAGTTGGTAGAAGATGATGGTAAGGAGCTTGATGAACAGTCGAGAATAACAGACATGTCCCTCTCTTTTATAATCATGACCATTCAGCCAAGTCGCAAAGCAGACGACGATCAAAGCCCCTTCGGTTTGATATCATGGCCCAAGCACTGGAAACGCGTAATTCACATTGTCTATGCCTCTAATGGGTCGCCCACGGGGTTGGCGGATCCTATTGTTGCGCCGAAGGTGACGTACGAAGGCGCCGGCAATCAACCTTTTCGAGTCAAATGCCGCCTTGCAGTGTATGCGGGGTTACATGGTACCCATGAGTCTATTGAAGGGAGAGATGGATTACAATGCTTGGGCTGTGATTGGAGATGGTGTGGGTGGGTATCACCGTCGCAACATGCCAAGTCGTTGGGGTAGGGGTGCCTTGCAGTAGGCGCCCCTCCGTAGCAAACGACGGCCATGGCGCAGACTAGAAGTGGAGTGAATTGGGAAGTGCAATGTAAATTCATTATGAAATAGGTGAAGAAAAAAAAGGAAATTATGCGACTTCAATCACCCCGGGCGCTCTAGTTTTGTATGCTTAAATCGCTTAAACACCACCTTTATCTAACTACTATGCTTACTTCTGTACAGTGTATTACGACTGAACTCGCCATCGAATTTACAAAGCCCAGTTACTAAGTCTAAACATACTCAGCGCAGATGGCACTGCTTCCAACGTCCATAACATCGGCAATGGTGACGTTGGGCAAAATCTCATACAGAGACAGAACATGAGCGAGGGTGGTGACGTTGCCTGGGTCTCCGCTGTAGTCGGTGAAATTGGCGCCCGGGGCATCCCAGCTGTTGGCCTTGTTAAACTCATCGCTGGGCACATTGTTTCCTCCCATATCCTGAAGGCGGTAGGTCAGGTTGGCCGACTGCCACTCCCACCATAGACGATCCAGGTTGGTGTGGTGTAGAAAGAAGACCGGGTCGCCAGGCGAGAGCACAGGGTCCTTCATCTGTTTGTGGTTTAGCTCAAATCTACTCTTGACTCGTGGTTGGCGGATCCACTTACAGTACCGCCGGTTCCAGCATGGCCTGCTGAGTGCGGGCTCTGGCCGTAGCATTGCCACGCCTCGTCGTAAGTATCCAAGGCGAAGCATGTGTCGACGTTTGCCTGGCTTGCAACTTGAAACGTGGTGGCGCTGATGGATCTGTTGAGATGGTACGTCGCAGTCTTTGGGATGACCGTGTTAAACGAGTAGGCTCCAACGTGAAGTTCGGTGTAGGCAAAGGGGCCATCAGTGATAATATTGCTGTCGGATGAATTTCCATCGCCTCCGATCCCGTAGACCGAGTCCCAGACTGCAGATGCGGTAATATTCTCGGCATCAACTTGCTCATCCCAGTAAGGCATGCCACCTTCATAACCACAGTAGGTTTGGAGCAGTTTCTCGTGCATGGTCATATAATAACGGTGCCAGGGGAGAAATTGGCCCTGAGCACAATGTTAGAAACAATAGCCCTTTTAATTTCAGTATTCGTTTTCAGCACATACCACGCCGTGAATATAATTGGACATGGTCAAATGAAGATACTGTTGCTCGTCCCACAGCGTCTTGGCACCGTCGAAAAGCCCAAAGACCGCATCATGGGTAGTCAAGCATTTTTCTGCCTCAATCCAAGCAGTCTTTTCTTCGTTGGAAAGAGAGGTGAAATTCTTTCGTTGCGATAGAGAGTCACACGTTAAAGAGAGCGAGCTGCCGGCTACAACGGTTGCAGAGGCTAGGACGGTAATGGTTCGCTTTACCATGGTGAAATATCAATCGTGTTCGAAGATTTGAGCTAAAAGAGACAGAAAAAAGGACAAATTGGTTATAGATTTATTTGTTAAGCTGTTCTTGCTTTCCGTTTTATAAAATACGGGAGGCTCTATACGAGGTTGCCAAGAACGGAGCCAGGGTTTATCGCTGACGCGGACATACGAATTTGATGACGCGAATGTGAAATTGGCGGCTAAGAGAATTTCGTTGAAAGGGAGCCCACAGCAAGTAATTTGCGAGCTTCATCTTCCGGGTCCCTTCTTTATTCTATTTCAGTATTATGTGCACCCTATGTCTATCTCAGCTCCCAGTGCGTGCTCAGTTGGCTAGCGTTTTCCCCCATCTGCGGTTCCCGAGCGGCTCAAAATAGAGGTTTGGAGGATCATGCAGATTTAGAACTTAAAATACTTCTGTGCACAGAGAGTCATCTTGGGATCATAATTTAGTGTAATAAAGCGCTGAATTTCTTGTCCAAGAGCCAATCTCAGTTGCGCGTATTAGGGTTTGAGATCGTAGCGCATTTCGACACTACAAATTGGAAAACCCTAGTTTTTTTTAGTGGATTCTAGTAGTGAGTTGGACTGTACAGCTTCATTGGGACTATGCCAGGCTGCGCCCACAAGAATCTGTTGCCTCAATTGGTCCAAGTTTTGGCGACCGGCATAGACAAACAAGTTGCAGCAAGGCAGGCATGAAGATTACAATCTACATTACGGCTCGCATCTAAGATTCGTTACGACAGCTACTCTCGTAACAAGGGTGAAGATTGTGAGGCCTCGTCATCACCAGTGCAACGTTGAGGAGCCCTGCGAGCATACGACAGTGCGAGATCTCTGGAGTTGTACTTTTGCTCTCGACGAATCGGAAAGATCTTGACATGCGTTAAAAATAATTTAAAACGAGACCCTCAGTGGGGCGTGTTCTTTTGTTCTTCGCCAATCTCCAAACGTAGCCAAGGTCAAGGGTGGCACGAGCCGGTTTAGTCTTCATGGATGAATTACGTACACAATTTTCCAGAATATTTGCAAATCCAAGGCTAAAATTTTGCCTACCCTATCATCTGCATACTTGGCGAACAGAATAATGAGAATCTAAGCACTGGGACATTATTGATGGTCTGAACGCATACAGTCGGTGGTGGTAGTAACATGCGATAGTGACAAGCGGCCTTTGCTAGACTACGCTCACAATAGTAAACTCTAGTCTATTATTTTTCAATCGACGTCTATCTCATTACAAATCGTCATGCAGAATAGCACAAGACCTAAACCGCCTAGTAAGGGTACCCAGCGAGGGTCATATGATCCAACCATAGATCACCCCTTCAACAATTCTAAAATCTTGTCTCGATCACATTTTGACCTAATGCGCTTGACTAGCTCCCGCGCAGACAGCCTTTCCACAATACAGTCCCTGATAATTGGCTGTCTCGCTCTTCGTGGCATATACCGAAACACAACTTTACACCGAGGATCAAGGCCAGTCTCGAGCAGCTCTCTGACTGCCCGAGAGAACGCATCCCATGACATGTCTGAACCATATTCGCGAGTCATGTATGACTTTATCAGGTAGTGCAAGTTCTCGTCCAACTTGTACGGTACCATCTTGAGAATATCGAAGCACTTCCATTGGGTTTCTGAGCGCGGATATGTCATTAGAATGGCCGTTAGTGGTGAGTGTGTTTCGAGCGGTCTTTTATCCCCATAGTCCACTAGCCCAAAGTTGCAAGGATTTGCGCCGTTTGCTAGTAAAAATCGTACAATATCCGTATGTCCATGAGTGAGGGCTTCAATCAAGGGCGCCCGGCGGATCTGAAGGTTTTCTAGATTTCCATAGATAAGCATGTTGTCGCTTTCTTGGTCCGAGTACGGTGTTAGACTCGCGCCGGCGGAAAATAGTGCCCAGACACCAGCTTCATTTCCAGAAGAAGCCGCAAACGTCAAGGGAGACATGAATCTTGACTGACGGCGGGGGAGAAAGCTGAAGTTTGCATCGCACTGTAGCAGTGCAATCAGGCACTTGTGATTGTCCGATTCCAAAGCAGCTGTTAATGCATCATGCCAGTCTTTTGGGCATAGTTTTGCACCACTAGCGACCAGGGATTTGACTTCCTCTGGGGTAGTGAGACTGTGAATATGTCGCACCTTTTCAGCCAAACCTTTCGCTTCATCTTCAGTCAAGAGCTCCTGTCTGGTGAGGGATAGTTTGATGACTTCTGTGTCCTTGCGTATTTGTCTCGCAACTGCCACTATCCGTGCAGTCAGATCCTCAATGCCTTTGAACGACAACCTAGACAAAACTTGAGGAGTTATGCCTTCCATCTCATTTACAAGGTTTAACGAGCTGTCGTTGTCTTCAATTTGCGGATTGATATCTGTGACCGGCCTGGAATCTACGGAAACACCGTGAACTAGGCTGACAGAATCTGTAGTTGGACCTCGATAACTTTTTATAGTGCTCTTCACGACGTCATCTCCTATGGTCAACAACTGCATATTATCACCAACGCGGGCAGCATCAAGCTCTTCACGAGGAACTGGGCCGCCTGCGGGTCGAATTGCGTCTGATGCACTAGTACAACCCGCTGTATCTGCCTGTGATGATCCCGATAGGCTGTCTCGACTAGGCTCCGGGTTGAGCTTGACAGCTTCAAAGCTGTCCAGTGTAGACCACATCAAGGACGCTACCGGATCTATTGGAGCCACTCCGATATCCTCAACGATGTCAGACGACTTCGCGATGTCTGGGACACTGTAGTAGCCGATGGTACGGTTAGTCATGCCGGTGGAACAAATCGTAAGGAGAAGGATAATTTACCTCTCACTTAGATGCGAGCTAGCTTGTGGCAGCCGGCTGGGCATCTTCAGCCATGGGTGGGTAACTACTTCGTTTGCAGTCAATCGACATGTAGGCGAGGGAGCCATTGCCTTCTCCAAGAAGTCATAGTATTCATCCCTGACTCCTTTGTTATCTAATACTTTCCGGGGAAAAGGTGTCTCACGCACGACATACGTGAAGAGGTCATATGGGGCAGGAAACGGAGAGCATTGAGCGAGCATGTGGAATGTGATGGCACCAAGTGCCCAAATATCGACGCTCAAACCGTATGTGCCTTGATCGTCTCGCGAAGAGCCAGGGCCATTTTCTGAAAGCGGAAAAAAACCAAGGACCTCTGGGGCGATGTATCCAGGCGTGCCAAGATGAGTTCGAAGAGCTGTGTCGATAATGCGCTTGCTGATGCCAAAATCGCCGATTTTAACCCACCATTCCGGTCTTGGGCGAACAACTAAAACATTCTAGGATTCGCTTAATAATCCGAATTGCCGGACGAAGGAACTCAGTTGCAACTTACAAACGGTTTCATATCGCGGTGGGCAAAATTGTTTGCGTGTAAACATTCTAGACCCTCAGCTAGCTGTGCTGTGATCTGTTTGGCCTCAGTTTCAGGGAATGGTGAATTCATGTACTTTTGTAGATCGCCATGTTCAAGGTATTCCATAGCGATGAATACTTTTTCGTGATTCTCATACCAGCCAAAGAATCTAACGAAGCAATCGACGTACTATGAGAATTAAAGTTAGATGTCCTGCAATGTTGCCCTTTCAAAGCCCAGATGACGAACGTTGTCATGCGAAAACTTGGCCATGGCCTCGATTTCACGTTCATAGAAGCTAGCTGCCGAAGACACGGCATCCTTTCTGATTTCTTTGACAGCACGCAACTGTCCCTGCTTCGGTCCACTCTCACACTGCTCGAGCCAGACGCACCCAAACGTCCCGTTGCCCAGCTCGTCCCGGCGTGCCCATGTTTCTTCGGTCCGCTGCCTGCGACGCTGGGTACCAGGTTTTGAAATGTAGTATGTATGGTGTGTGCGGCCGGGCGAGAGGGTGGCGCGGATTTCCGAATCCCGGACCAAATGCGGTGTGCGAGCAACCGGGGCCTCCGTGCCGCGCGGGGTTTGTGACATGATCGCGATGGCGGGTCAGCTTGAGACTGGTTGGATGACGAGTTCGGCTGTCGATTTGCATGCCCGCTCAGAGAATGAGAGAACTCATCAGCCTTCAATGATTGTGGATGAAGTTGTTCACCACTCGACCTCGGATTAAATCCAGGCCCCACCCAACCCTGGCATTGCTGGCTAATGTTTGGCGCTTACACACAGCATATGATTGGGTTAGCCCATCCTCGCTTTTGAGTATTTTTCTAGAATGAAGTCCTCCTTTGGCTTTACTACTCTCGTTTTCCGATGAAGATTCTCTCACAAAGCTCATCACAGATCTTGAAGAAATGACTCTTGGATTTAACAATCTAAAGGATAGGTTCATGGGTATGAGACTTCGCATGAATGGTTGCTGCAAAGGCTTGATTGAAATAGATCGGTTTCGGCAAGAATCTGACATTTTCTCCTTCATCTTCCACACATGAATTCACTATCTGCACAGGACGGTCAAATATTACATCGAGAGCCCTGAAGCGCAACGAAAGCTTGTAGCAGTTTCAGAAGATATCCACACCAAGCTTCTGGCAGGCGGTGTTGCATTGTACAAAGTATGGGGCCTCAGCAGTCTTGGTGGCAATATCGAATAACGCATCTCGACTTGCATGCATCATGCAGCCAGAGCCGCCACAACGCACAAGGCTGATGTTATGTATCTCCTAAAGATTCTCCATGACACTATGATATTTTTAAATGGCAGCAATGATGTATTGTTAGCTCAATACAACTTGCCTTCAGGTATGAGTCGAACAGATGAATTTCTCTGCCTAGCCACAGTCCATGGCGTTTTGTTATACGTCAATAACGTGGCAAAGAAAAAAAATGCTTGGTTGGGGAATAATGGTCTCGCATTTTTCATGACGATTCTCGGAATCAGTCAACGTTCAAACATCTCTGTCGTTTCTTTCTTATGCATGGGCCCATATGTACGAGATTTGGAACATTTGGCGACGCCGTACGCACAGGGGTTTCGAGCCGTCAATATCCGCTGTTACAGCTCCCTCTCTTAAATGACCCAGGATTTGACAGACCTGGACGTTACCGTGATCAAAGATCTTAAGAAAGGGAGCAGATCCAAATTACATTGTGGCAGCCAGCCCTGACAGCCCAGAGTGCTTCATAACTCCTTGGAAGACTATGACTTCCCATATCGCTGGAGTACTTGCTTATGGCTCATAGAATAAAAGAACTCAGAAGGTCATTGGAGGGATCGTTAGACTGATGATCATGCATGGAGCTAGGGTGAAGCAAGCAATTGTTTCTGCCGGCGTAGCCATGGTGTTTCACTACAAAGACGAAGCAGACGAAGCAGCAAAAATAATATACGCCACCCTTTCTAAAATGAAAAAGAGCAAGAGCGCAAGCGTTGAAATAGAAAACCATATAAATTAACGATGGTCCGAATAGGCGCCTTGATGGATATCACAGAAGAGCAGCTACAGGATATCCGCAACGGCTATCGTCGCGAAAGGGAGGGCGATGCCAGTCAGCTATCTACCTCTCCTAGATCAGCATAGCGACAACAGTATGACCACTTTCACGGCCTGAGTCAAGGGAGGAATGAAAATGCATTACTATGCTCGGTTCTAACTTGTAGAAAACTTCCACCGACGGTTCTTGGGCCACACAATTTTCGGTTGCAACTGTATTAGGACGGGCCGAGATCGGGCTGCAGAAGTGTCAAAAATCCACATTGTACATATTTAGCAAGCGAACAGGATCAGCCAGGCTTTTGCTGAAAACAGTCTTGACGTGGCAACTCTCTTCACAGTCGAAGGTGTTGTGGCTGGGCGCTAACAGCAATAACGTTCTTCGGGTAGGACCGAGCCGCCAATTAAAGTGATGTCGGATCCACGATTGGGTTCAGTCGCACACGTCAGTCCCAAAAAATAACTCCATAAACAGGCTAGAATCCCCTCACCGTACCAGCTCTCAACTCTCAACCAAGGAAGCGAAAATGGGAAATTACGCGGCAGCTCATAGCAGAGCCATTGAAAAGGTTGTTGGTTGGATGGGCAGCGGGGTTGCAATGGTTGGTAGCATCGATTCCCAAAAAAGTAATGTTGTTCTCGTTTCAGGATTGCATTTGAGTGCCCCAGACCCAACAGCTCGTACCTGTTCGAACCAAATCTCGGAGATGTCCTATCTGATCATCACTGCACCAGGCCCAATCAGTCGATTCTATCCACTGTGCAAGGATTACTCGTCCGTCCCCACCATATAGCCGACCACGTGTATTGCCGCTACAACGTTACATTACCCTTCCATTGCCTCTCTTAGTGCCCCTGTATTCTCCTGTCCGCTTCACCCGAAATATGCTTATTTCGTCCCAACCTTTCCCGCTCCAATTGGGAGCCAGCATGGCTTTCCCCAGATAGCTGCATGCCCTCTTTGGTGTGACTTCTCCATGTTCTCATCCAACTGTGGGGCTCAATTAATGGCCGCAACACGTCAACGGGCTAGATTCATGGTCAAATTTTACGCTTGGAGTATACGTAATGATATTTAAAGTAATAAGTACTATTGTTAGGCTTCCAATGTGACAAAATGAAGCCCGTTATGCTTGTAACCGCGTCTCTATCTACTCATCGGCCTCCATATCGACGACCGTGTTCTTCCACTGGCGAGCCGGGACTTTACGCTTGAACAGAATGTCGATTTCACGGTAGGAGCGACCCTTCATCTCTGGCAGGTAGAAGTATGCCAGGACCAAACAGACGAAGCCGGTGCCAGCCCAGACGTAGCCGCACTTGCCGCCGAGGTTTCCACCCTACTTAATGTCAGTAACTGTCACTGCAAGGCTTTTGAGGGTGAAAGATCTTACCGTAGGGTTGAGCATGTAACTGGCCAGGAAGATGCAAGGAATATTGACGACGTAGTAACAACCACGTCCAATACCAGTGGTCAGAGGGCGAAGGCGAATGGCCGATGTCTCTCCGATGATGACCCACGAAGCGGGAGCAGGTCCTAGTGTGAACAGGACGGAGACGATGAGACCTAGAGAAGCCTGTGCGAGAGAAGCTGCTGTGGACTCGCCGCAAGAGGCTGCGACACCGAGAGCGACCAGTAGCAGAGTGTTGAAACCAGAACCCCAGACGTAAATGGTACGGCGGCCAAGGTATGTTGTGAGAATCCAGGAAAGCATGACGAAAATGGTCTGCAGGGCCGAGGTGATGAGACCCAGGGCGAAGGCAGTGTCGGTGTCGATGCCGGCCTCTGCAGTTGAATCAGCATTACAATTCACCTAGAACAGTGGTGACGAGAACTTACGCTCGAAGAAGTAGACAGCCTGGTTGGCGATGAGGTTACCCGTAAGGTTCTGGGCGGCGTAAACACCACAAACGATGAGGGTGCGGTAAAGGTCAGTGCCCTTGAACAGCTCCAAGTGATTGGGCTCCTTCTCGTCCTTCTCAAGCTCGATGGTACGACGCATCATGGCAACGGACTCGTTAGGGTTCTTGATGATCGACTTGCGTCCCAGGCGCAGCACAGCCTTTGCGGCATCCTCGTAACGTCCCTTTCGAGCCAGCCACCAGGGCGACTCGGGTGCCAACCAGATGAGGATAGCGAGAGGAGTGGGGAACATCCATTGGAGCGCAATAGGAATTCTGGTTTCTCGTCTTTAACAGAGGAGCTGGTTATCATGCGGAATAAGACGTACCTGTAGGCTGAGGGGTCAAGTTTGGTGTTGTAGTGGTAGGTAATTCCACCAACGATGATGGATCCGATGGCCCAGAACATCTGAAGCATCTGGGTAGCAGGAGCTCGCAGCTTGATGGGCACAATCTCACTGCAGTATGCTGGTGCATTGGCAATGAAAATTCCCCATGGCACACCCTCGAGGAGCTGGGAAACCAGCATGACGGGGAGCGAGTTGGCAAAGTAGAAGACGAAGATGAATCCGTTCAAGGCCATGAGACCGGTGATGGTTCCCCATCGGTATCCGATGCGGCTGGTGAAAGGACCAGCGAGACACACTCCGATCAGAGCGCCGAGAGGTCCACCCATCTGAAGCGCGGACTGCCACTTGGTCTCAATGACATATTTGTTGGATTTCTCCGACCAAATACCGTATTCGTTGGCGAAAGCGGGCAGGGCGATGAAGTTGCCCATGAGGAACACGCAGTAGGATTCCATGATCTTGGCATAGTGTCAGCCGCAATTCTTGATTGGAAAGGGCTAAAATGAATAGGAAAAAAAGAACAACTTACAATGGTGCAAGACATGACAAAGGCCCAGAGCGTCGCCATGGGATAAGCGCGCACGGCCTCCAGCACAGTCATTTGGTGCTCCATGTTCTCTGCCTCGATGGCATCCTGCTTGGCGTCGGACTTGTACACGTGGTCCTCGACATCGTAGACGTGCTCTACGTTGTCTCCCTTGGGCTCTTCCACGGCGTCGGGCGAACCCGACTTGACTTCGTTGCTCATGTTGGGTGGTGGTTTGCCGGAATGAGCAATTGGTGAGGAGAGGGAAAAGAGAAGAAAACGGGTAACGAAGAAGGAAGAAGAAAAAGAGATCTACACGCAAGAGCGGCGGGTGGATCAGTACATAAGGCTCGATGTTTCACCCCCTTGGCGGCCGACTTGGGCGTTGGGTGGTAGGAGCGGGTGGTGGAAAATTGGGGAATCGATCTGACGGGATTGAAAGGGACATTTAGGCATCTGGGGCCTTCATGCTTTGGAGGTTATAGACGCACCTATGACAGGCCAGGCTCTGCAAACCAGGTTTCCATCTTATACGCCGGCCTATCAGGGATTCAACTCGGGGGCAGATGGGCCCATAGCTCACCCTAGCCTCCCCCGCAACCACCCCGCGACTACCCCAGAACAAGACACCACTCCGGCGCCATTCCGGCCCTCATCCCCGGTCACGCGAGGCTAAATGCAACGGTTGAATCCTGGCTGGTCCCAATTTACCCCGACGCTAGCACAATCTTCTCCAATATCTCCGCCTTACTAGTGCCGCATTTCCGTATTCGCGTTATTGATACCCCGAAACACTCGTGTCGCTTACCTGAAGCAGATGGTGCGGGTGGCTGTCGGCGTAATTGTGCCCGCGAAAAAGAAGCGCGAGCTTCGCGACTCGCGCGCCTTTGTTGGCGCGAAAAAAAAGCAGCAGTCACCCCCCCAGATGTGTGCTTATGTATGTCGCTTGAAAACCAGGAAAGAGGACCACCCAAGAGGCGCCGATATCCGACTGATGCTACGCGAAGCACGTCATGGGCCTTTTGTTTCAAAGGCGAGAGTCTAGACGCTGAGCGGTGGCCAATCCATGTGTATCCGGCCGTGCGCTTTTAGCTTCAGGCCCAGCACTGACCGCCCTCTAGCGCAGGCAAGACTCTCCCGTCGGAGTTATGATCCGCAATGCTACCTCGTGGTCTTCCGAATGCTTAATGGTGGAGCAGACTCTGCTTTTGGGCATCTTTATCATTCTTTTGTCTACAGCTACAGACCGTCAAAACAGTTGGAGAAGACAAGGGCTAGCATCAGAGAGGGCGCCAAGCGACCCCTCTTTTGGGAGGCAATGCGGAGAATCTGACATGTCGCTTGGCATATTAGAAAATAGAAGCAAGTCTGTCGATTGTGTTCTAAGAGAGGGGAATCGCATAACGCCGGACTACTGGTACATGTTGGAAAGTGTTTGCCATATTTTTTATTTCCAGCTCGTTTCGAAACGTCTTGGGGGAGACGGGCAGGGAAGACACTCGAATAAGGTCGAGTCAACCCTCAGCATTGCCTCTCCACGCTCTATCCACGCAAATTCTTGTACCATGACTGTACGAGCCCCAAACCCTCAACCAGGCTTGGCCATAGCTCCACGAGAAGTATGAATGGCGTAAGAAGCTTGTTTGCCCTGTCGTATTCGTCTCGGCTAAGGACCCTGCTCAGTCTTGCCACGCCAAGAGCGGAACCGAGCAGAGCGGCAATGGTGAAGGATTTGCGGAAATCTTTAGAGGAGTCCCAAAGCTATTTGGGAAAAGAAAAATCAGTAGGATACCAATGACATTTATTAGGAGTACGTACCATGGTGACGACTTGAGCCATTTTAATTGGACGTCGAGGTCAAGGCTTTGATGCGGTAGTGGTTGTTGGCGGAGTCAGCAGAGGATGACTTGCAAATGCTTGGTGGTGATTGTTTGTGCTCGATGGCAAGACAGGTTCGGCGTTAGAGACCTGGGGTGCCTTTTATCTGCGAAAGAATAGCTCAAAGGGTATTTTTGTTTCTTTTCGGAGATGTTTGACTCCTATGACCTGGGATCGCCGTTGGTGCTTTTCAGTCATCATGGTGGCGAGAAAGTTACGACCTTGAGCGTTTTTCAAAACTCTGTTTAGTGAGTCATCAAGAAACATGAATGAAAATTCATCAGCCTCCAGTTCAAACATGTGAGATCTTGAATGCAAAGCTTTTGGTGCAGAATTAGCGGCACATATCTGCTCCTGCATGCATGACCATTCTGAAAACACCACGTCACAGTCACAGTACATCGCTGGCCTAGGCGGTCGTGAGTTGATAAACCGACCTGAAGAAAAATTGTTCGAACCCCTCATCTACAGATATCACGTTACACAGTATAGTTTTTTCTTTATCAAGACTGAGTAGAGAGAGGAAAGATCCATGTAGTGGACAGGGCCAGCTGGTTCTCATCGTTGTAATTGTAATCAATAAAACCGCGTCCAACATGATGCATAGAAACTGAAGGAATTTCTTCCAGCACGAGGAATATGGATGCCGATCATTAATATTTGTGCTTGATGCAAAAATCTAGATTCGTAGCCTTATGCGGTGCATAGACTTTATGTTGCGGGGCCTCAGCCAGAGGGCTCCAACCCAACCAACACCTGCGAAGGTCAAGTTTAGGTTCTGACACGTACGCAGAATCCTCCATAAAAGGGATTCCGATGCGAATCTTGGCTGCCATGTGGTAATGCTAGCATTAGCGCGGGGTCAGTATGCCATCCAATCACTTTGTGAGTCTTGGTTCACAGCCACGATGAGATCTCGCTTCTACAACGTGTGGTGGGATTTCGGGCGCAGCCGTCTTGGCAGCAACTCCGAAAAACAGGAATGAAGATCGCAAATCGGTCTTGGCAAATTCCAGGCAAGGAAAATAGAGCCTGGTTGATTGGTCTGCTTGTCCGTGGTTCCACTAAGGCCGTGTGTGGACAAACCGACGACAAGACATTTTTCCTTGTTTACCCAAAATCAGATTCCAGACAATTCTTCAATATGCTACTTGTCAAATAATTTTTTAAGTCGCAACTCTCGCACCCTGCATTTGGATGCGAGACTGACATGGGTAGCTCAGCTACTCATTTTTATCTTGGCCACCATCCAGCTCTGCTCTCTCATTTACTAATCAATACCGGTGATGATCAACCCATCCAAATCTTTACTTATCAACGTGATTTCTTTCTCTAAATATCTCTGAATATCACACTCATGAGTCCCGTCGGTGTCAACGTCGGCCCATTCCGGGCGTTTGAACTGCTCTACCATATCAATGGCAGATTTGATACTGTAGCCAGTAAATGGCGGTTTCGCAAGCTGCGAACTTCAAATACCCTTCCGCTTCAATTCTATCAGTAAAGTACCGAGTAGAATAGCAGAGCATTCATATATGCATGTCTCAGCTTTTAGAAGGGTTGTTATCAATAGTTGTATGGAGGCAAAAATACGAGCGAGATGTTCTTCTCTCTTCGTGTTGATATTATCTGTGAAAACCGTTAGTCTCAGTGGCGAGGAGCATGTAGGTTGCTTACTCAATAGAGATTCGGGGATTGGAATATTCACTGGGTGAAAAAGGCGTTTGCTGTGCCTTACGGCAAGCACAGCCATGTCTTCGAGAATTTCAGCTTCTGAGAACACCGAAGATATGAGTAACCACAGCACAGATTCTTTGCAATAATTCTTCGTAGCACTTGGTTTGAGCTTTTCGATCCACATCTCAACAAAGACCTCAACCGCCTCATAAGCTTTGTAATAGTCAATAACGATGGCAAATTTTGCCAGGGCTTCCAAATCCAAGGACCTTGGCACGAGCGAGGTACGGTTGTGTATGATGTTGAGGAATAGAGTGAAGGCATCTAGGTCCCAGCTGTCGGCCATGATTCGGCGGGTGCCCGAACCATCCGGCTGGCTTTCTGTCCAAGGCCCAGCCAACATGGTTCGGAAAACCGGCGAGACAAGGGCTAGGTGACGGGAAGAAGCCCGCATCTCGACTTTGATTTGGCGTGGCTCGGGCTTTCGGGTGGAGTCGTTCTCTGACAAAACGGACACGACAGAGAGAATATTGGCCAGATCTTCTGTGACAGTTGGATCACTCATGTCGTTGACAGTGGCTTTTTGAGCGAGTATTATGGCGAGTTCAGAAGACAAATGTTCTGCTCCCGTCAGGGTGCCATTTCTCTCCGATGTCGATTTTCTCAGCCACAGGGCATCATCGTCAACCCAACAAAATGCCGACTTTGTGGTATTGAGAATCAACACCACGTCACCATCCGGATCAAATTCGTAAGAAGATGGCTCCATGGTGCGTGAAGATGCACTCAGCGAAGCGGCGCCGTCCAGATGACCTTGAATCCAAAAACGCGGTTTATTAGAATTGTTGATCTCCACCTCAGCGATGGCTGAGTTCACGTGATCACCGCGCTTTTCCTATTTTGGTGTCGCGTCCACTTCGTGACCAGCTTAAAGGAATATTTGATTTCGTCAGAAAACAAGATTCTGCCACCTAATCCGCGCGAGTTCCTTGGTTTCGAGGGGAGTACACAGCTTTCTAAATATTATTGATGTTTGTCAGATAGATAGGAACTTGCGCTGGCAAGCTACTACTTTGGTGGTCGCAGATACACAGGTGGTGCTGAGCAATGTTCGAATAATTCCCATTAGAGAGGGAAAGGGGCGTGTTTTGACAAGAGCGTGATCATTAAATTGGTATGATTAGAGTATAGCAAAAAATATTTTCCGATTCGGCAATTGGAATTAGGCCACCAGCATCGCAACTGGTAAAATAATGTTGAGCTATAGGGTAGGTCCAGGTAAGAAGTGGCAGCCGATTGATGAAGAAGAAAGAGGTGGTAGAGACGCCTATTTATTGGAAAATGAGGGTCGCCGAAAGATGAATGGCTCCTTTCACCATATTAGCCGCACGTGGGAACATTGAGTATCGAAATGACTATCTGCCAGTGGTCTGCTCTGGTGGATGAATCATTTTGAATTTTCCTGATCAAATTATATGTTTTGACACGCTCCTACGCTTGTGAACGGTCTATTCTGACTGTAGTTTGAAGATACTCTGACTTATTTGCTTAAAATGGTGTAGGAGTTATTACTTACGGTATCAAACGTGTTAATTGTCATAGACCCTTCAAGAACGACTCACTCGGCATTTCTCTCACACATCGGCCCTCCCACCTTCAGTTAATGACCGCTCATTATTGAGTCCGGGCGAGGTGACTTCCGATAATCCGATATGGCGGTCGTAGCTATCAATGGCGTTTGTAAGCCGCTTCTTTCCTTGTCCAGGCATATCGATGATGAAGTTGGGCATCATGAAACCGGAAATTTTGCTGCGTATGGTTCGTTCTAGGTCAAGACTATCACTCATGGGAGTGTGCGGAGATCCTCGGCTCAGGGGATAAAATTTCCTTGGTAGACATAATACTGCCGAGTATCAGCCGCAATAATCAACATGCCAAATCAAACATATCGGTTGAATATTCATGTCAGCAAGCACGTGAATTAGGTTGTGCATTTGGTCAGGCGTATTGTTGACGCCATTTAGCAATACCGATTGGTTTCGCACGGTTGCATCGGCCTAATACAAACGTTGCGCGCCGCGGCGCGTCGCCCAGCTGATTTCATTTACCAAGTTGAAGTGCGTGTGCATACAAATCTGCCTGCCCATCATTCATGCCTTCTTGTCCAGCCAGATCACAGTGTTGACCCAGTCATCCTGGGGGTCTAGGAGTCGGCTGGGCGACACGGAAAGGCCTTTGCTAGCCAGTCGGAAACGACGAATGTGTGGAATGTTGAGAAGCCTCTCGCCGATATAACCGACCTATGCAGGCTCAAGAAGATAGGTATCGCCACCAGAAATGACAGTATCCTTCAAGGTGGGAGTGGCTTCGATGTACTGGAATCGAGGCTCCCATTTCTTCAAGAGAGGAAGAAATCTGTGCTTTTTCGCCGTCTCGGTCTCCGCCCCAACACCGTAGGAACGAACGCAAAAGCGGCAATAGACGGGACAAACAGAAGTAGCTTGGAATCATTTGGGCAGGGATTCAATATTGGGAGGTTTCTCATAAAGAAATAGAGCTCGATCCGCGTATCTGTGAACCAAACCCGGCACGGGGGAGTAAGTTTCCTCTTTCAGTGGATCCAGCTGCGTTGCGGGGTGATCAATATTCAAGGGAGAAGATACCGGGATGAACTGGCACCGAACAGGATCGTTGATGGGATCGCGCCAGTTAACCCTGCTGAGGATGTGAGGTGATAGTCGAACTGCCATGGGAGCTCTTCGAACCCCCTCTTGAACCCGTTCAATAAACCGATCCGGAGTGCGGATGTCCGTAATCCCGAGGTGAGGCGATATATCCGTTTGAAGAAAGTAAGAGCCCTGGGGACTCAGTCCAGCAATCGGATTTACCTTGATGCCGTGTTAGCAGATTTCATTTTTAACAGTTACGACACTGACCTCCAACACATTTGGCACACCGTTTTCATCGTCGTAATCGAATCTAATATCGATTCGCCCCGCATCGAGACAATTGAGAACTTTACAGGCGTCTAAAGCAATTTTACAAGCCGCTACAACCCGAGGGTCATCCATGTCTTGGCAGATTGTGTAAACTATCCTCCTTCGTGTTGTCATTGTCAGAGGCGATATTGTGAAAAGGTCTGGACTGCTCATCCATTTCTTTGAGATGCAGCTTCGGTGTTTGCTTTCACGGATCCTGAGGCTGGGTCTGGAGATGCTGTGTAGAGCCAATGACGGGACTCTCCGCACCCGTTCCTAGTCCTCACGCTAAACTCCGGCCCTGGAAGAAAAGATTCCACCAGAATATCACCCTCGGGAAATGGAGATCTCAAGCCATCCAAAGCCTTCTTTAAGCTCGGCTCATCTTTTGCTTTACTCAGAGAGTCGATTCCTTTACCTGAACCCTCGCATGATGGCTTCACGAAAACGGGATAGGCTGGCAGAGCTTTTTCTATCTCCGCCTGGTCCAGATTGCCTTCACTTCCGGGAATGACATAAAAGCATGCCGTGGGATTATTGTGATGGGATAGAATAATCTGCTTCCGTTAGCTCTTGCATACCTCAGATGGGAGATTGGAATACCTTTGTTTGCGCTTTGTTCAGGCAAAGTGCTAGCGTGGCTGCATTAGCAAAAGTGAATGGGATTCGATAGGTCTCTAGAAGGCACGGTACCTGAGACTCTCTCAGAACCAAAAAAGCCTTCAGATGTAATGAACGCAAGATCCCGATCTTTACCTCGGTGGGCTGCCAGATGCTCAACCAAGGATTGAGTACCTGGGACCTGGGTGACCCATTGCCGTAGCCTCTCTAGAATATCGATGATCGCTTCAATCTCTTCGGTGTAGCTAAAGTCGCCGCATTCTTCCTCCGAGTATCTAAGCTGTAAATACTCAGATCTGCTTTCAAAAATGAAAGCGATCCTGAGGTTGAAAAACGTCACACCGGGCATGATGTGAATGCTGCGGGAAAACGGACTGTATTTTCCGGGGTGACATTTTAATTCTCTGTAATACGGCGAAGCTTTTATTCCCAATTCAGCCCATGGCTTACCGTGGCAGCTGACTTGTCCGATTACCAATTTCTATGTACGTATCGGATCATTTCGTCCAATCTGTGTTCCAGAATATTGAGATCAGATTCTTGCCCAACAAGGTTACCCGCGGAACAAGCCTAGACTTTCCACGTCCCAGAACACGGAGCGGGTGCCATGGAGCTGGAGATCATCATCTGATGGCTGCAGTGAAGATCCAGACTCTGATGAATTTGGACCCCGCTGATTGGCTGATTCGTGAAGTTGCCGTGCCGTGTCCTTAGCGTATCTAGAAAAGGACTAGACGAGGCGCCATTCGAAGACTTCAGCTCGGACACGTTGGATGGTGATGGATGTTCATAGCTACACTGTAGTAGCACAAATAAATTGATGAAAGCAAACAGCAGGGCAGCCTGTACGATTGTGTCCCGGCCGCATCATGCGATGAGGCCCTGCATAATTGTGTCAGTGACGCAACAAGACACATTAAGTATTTTGAACAAATGGTTTGGCATTTGGGTCGTCAGGAATTCCGCTAAGGAATGGCTCATGGGATTAATAAGAGCAGCCCTGCAGCAACCCCGTATCAATGCAATCCATCGTGCGCAGCAAAATTATTTCCGCAAGCCCATGCATCACAAGTGGCAGATGCCCAATACTGTACGATCAGAAAGCGCTTTGTATGACTTCCTCAAAAGAGTCCTCCCGGGTTCTATTGCTTCCCAAAGGGCCAAATTTAATAGAATAACATATCCTGAAATGATTACTCGGATTGTGGAAGGTGCTATACGTCGAAGGAACCGGCAGTTTAATGGTATAGCCTAGGTGGTAGTCCACGTAAACAGAGTCCCCGGTATTTGTTCCAACAACCCAATTGCTGCCTGACGGAATAAACCAAACAAACTCGTGGCCCGTGTATACCTGATTTTCAAAATTTTCGATTGCCAGTCAATGCAACGACTTCAATTTGGACCTTGTCTCCGCTGTTTTCTTTGTTTCGCTAAGGGAGGCTATCAGTATACGGAGTTAATAGTATCGACCTATGCGTGTCATCCGGTTATAGAGTATACAGGAAGATTAAAGGGGTAGATAAAACAATGTCTAATCTATTTGCTAGATCTCGCTTTTACAAAGTAGCCTTTAGTTCAGATCTTGTTACCGTGCCTGTCGTTCTGTAATAATTTGACCGTCTTTGTTAAACTTGCTTAGATAAACCAATACGGAAAACTGTCTATTTGGATACACGAACCACCACCTTGCCGAAATGGCTTCCACTAAAAAGATACTCCAAAGCCTCCTTGGCTTGTTCCATCTCGAAAATACGGTCCACAACAGGGTGAATTTTGTGCTTGTCGAAAAATTCACACATTTCTTCGAAACGATCCCTCGGGCCGTTGAGAATTCCTTTAAGTGTGACATTGCGACGCAGAGCCAGGACATTTGTGTGCATCCGGTCTTCCGATTCGTCTTGTTTTCCTGAAAGGTATCCGATGCAGTCAATGAGACCACCAAAGGCGACGCAATCGAAGCTTTTTCGAAGAGTCTTGGCCCCGCCCATCTCAAAGATGATATCAGCGCCGTGATCATCCGTAAGTCGCATCGTTTCCTCGTGCCATTGCGGGTTCGTTCTGTAGTTAATTGTATGGACCGCTCCCATTTTCTTTGCCTGTTCGAGCTTCGCATCCGATGAAGATGTTACAATGGGTACCGCTCCAGTTGCCGCGGCTATCTGAAGTCCACTAATAGACACGCCGCCAGTTCCTTGAATGAGAATAGTCTCGCCAGCACCTCCTGGTTGGCCGAGGGGGCGCATGCCGTTGATGGCCATCCACGCTGTAACGCCGGCGATAGGTAAAGTGCTTGCTTCTTCATCGTTCAAATAATCGGGACATTTGACCAGACCATAGCTAGGGAAAACTCGATATTTCGTTAAGACTCCCGGCAGTGGCAGGCCCAATCCAGAGAGCATGTGCTCCGGCTTAACAGTTCCAGTGAGGTGTTCTTGATTGAAGATGGACAGTACCCTATCTCCTTCTTTCCACGGGCAATCCAAATCAGAGCCCACCTCAACGATAACACCACACATATCTGCGCAAGGCACTGTTTCTGGAGGATTTTGCGAAGAAGACTGGTGGTGGTTGTAGAGACCCATAACGACTGAAAAGAGTTACATTGTGTCAATTCCTCCAAGAAGTTAAACATACCCTCAGTATCACGATAGTTTAAAGCAACAGCATTAATCTTTACAAGGACCTCATTTTTGCCTGGCTTCGGTATTCCACATTCGGAGAGCTGCATGTTGGCGATGCCATTCTGGCGGGAAGTCCATTGCTGATTGGCCAATGCCATCTTGAAAGTTGGGTTTTCGCGGATCAAAATGAAGGAATACGTTCAAGAAAATAATATATTGATACGAGTTGTGTCCTTTTCAAAAGCCTGGCATTTTGATGGAAACTTAAATAGCTCGTAGATGGTGCGAAATTGCCATGTCGGCAAAGAAACAACCGAAGAAGATACCGGGCGCATTATTAAGCAGGGGTCTGGGTTAGCAGGCCCTTGGGGTTAGCAAGGTGAGTCCCACTATTCAACCCCACAGGAGAGCCAGACGTCCATGCAGAAGCCATTGATGAGGGAAAATGGCTATTGATGAGGAAATGCCGAATAGACAACACCCTTGCCTGAAAGTAGTTGCTCTTTACAGAGCAACTAAAGGAGGAAGGTTTTCCATATCTTTTGAGACATCATTGCACTATCAAATTGTCGGCACGATACAATAGTAGCCGACAAATTTGTATGATTTCTGGATGCCCAAGGAGAAGTAGAGGTGATGGCTGAGCAGTTTTTGATCGATGAGTGCAGATGAATATATTCGAAATTAAATAAAAAAAAAACACGAGTTTATTGTAAATTATCATGACCGCTGTCCCAGGCCGGCAGCGATACCATTCGGTATTTGACTTGATAGTCTCTCATCCACGTCAGCACTAGAGGCGATGGGATGATTGAACTTGGATCAGCCTGCCACCCACGACATAGTGACAAGATGCAGAGCCAAGACCTCTCTTCGATCGCTGAACCTTTTATTTATCATATCCCACAGCTCCGCCGCTCGGAGATTGACGTGTCCTGTGCATTCTTGTTCCGCCGCTTTGCGGGGAAAAAAATGGTCTTTAGGACCAAATTCGGCAAAGCGTCCCCGCTATCGCCATCCGACATCAATATGAACCAGCACGCGAAACTCCGAGAAAGTCGGCGTTAGAACAACGCAACGATTTGAATGAGCAAGAATAATCCGACATCTCATTTTGCATTAAAAATCAATTCGAATTTCAGCCTGGTCAACACAATGGACGGCCATGTTGTTTGTCCGTTGTACGATACAAAGCAATTTATTAATACCTTCAGCTGCTTGTCTTCACTTTCCTTCCAAACTCATCGCTTCTCTCGGTTTTATTCAGATCATATTCTAGTTCTCAAAGAATCTCTGGAAAAATCAATTTCACAATGCTTATCCTCATTACTGGCATTACTGGCATGGTTGGGCAGCCAACCGCTCGCGCCGCCCTTGCCGCCGGCCACCAAGTGCGCGGACTTGGTCGCAGCCCGGATAAGTTGAGCAAGGATGTCGCCGATCACTTGGAGAGTTTTGTTACAGTCACGGACTACTATGATATTGCTGCTTATGAAAAAGCAGTCAAGGGTGTCGACGCCATTGTCTCGGCTGCAATTGCCGTTCCCGAGTACATTCTCGAAGGACAACTATTCTTGCTGAGAGCCGCTGAGCGAGCCGGCGTCAAGGTGTGCAGAATTATTTTTCCACGTTTTGCATTTCGCTAACAGCTGTCTCTAACTCCTAGATATTCCATGCCGCATCATGGAACTACGACTGGACCAAGATACCTTTGGGTTTCCACGAAGGCTACGATGCGTTCATCTCGTTTCGAAACCATGTCAACCTCTCCTCCAAGATTAAGCCAATTTACACCATCACTGGAACCATTCCCGATTATGTTTTTCGCCGGGAAATGTTGAACAACCCGTTCAACAAGGAGACTTTGACATTTTCCTTCTTCGGTACCGGCGATGAGGTGGACACCCTCACAACGGTGGAAGATATCGCGGCGTACACGGTGCAGGCCATCTCGGAGGCTAACGCTGCCGAAGGCGGGTTGCGTTACGTTAAGAGCTTCAGTGCCTCGATGAACGAGCTGGCTGCTGCCTATGAGGAGGTTCGAGGTGTCAAGCTCAAGCGAAAGAATCTTGGTACTCTTGAGGATGTCGACCGCTTGCTTAAAGAAGCTCGAGCTACGACTCACCCTTCGAAATTTTGGGGCTACTTGCCATACATCTACCTCAAATTCCAGCTGCAGGGATTGAGTATTCATGAAGGTGTTGATAGCGCTCGATGGACGCACATCCAGCCAACCACTCTGAAGGAGTGGCTCAAGGCGAACCCCGAGATCTGATACAGATACCAAACATATAGATTTTTAGTTCTAGACTAGTCCTCGTTCTTAGAATAGATTGAATTTCGGGATCCCCAAGACCTGAAGGGCGGTCGTCACATCCCCTCTAGATTTATGAATCAGTATTTTCCAATAAAATAGTCTCCCCGGTATTCACATGCTTATGGAACTCGATCTCCAAACATGAAACGGTTTTAACGGCCTTTCATGACGAGTCATAGACCTTGCCGATTTGCTCCAACAACTCTATTATCTGGGGCATGCTCCTCGGAGCTGCGTCGGCCGCCTGAAATCGTGTGATGGCTGCGAGTACCACAGGCTTTGTGCAACTCGGCTTCCTACATGGCATTTCTTTATAGCTGTAGTCATCAGAAATCCCAAAATCTTTTTTTAGAGCAATTCAGACAGAGAAATCACGGAGGATTACTCCAATTGGAGTTGTGCCGGCAGTTTTATTTCGCCTCCAACTGAGGGGTAAAACCACCCACCTTTGATCAGACTTTGCCTCCACTCAAGGGCATTATCGTGCCTTGACCAAGCCAAGATAGAAAAAAAATGCGTCGTCACTGGCCAGCCACCCTTGTGTGATCATGCAAGATAATGCCGTGTTATCAAAGAGCGACAATCATGCCCCAGTGCGGGGTTCCGGCTGGGATGAGACATGGGCATTGGTTGACGATGATAATCTGCATCCTTGCCAAGAATTCACGACCAGGAAACTTTATCGTAGTGTGATAGATAACCAGCCTCGTTGGTGTCTAAGACATTGTCTTTCTCGCATTTGATATATAAAGTCGAGCCATGTAGATCGCGTCCCACATGCCAAACCTTCCATCAACTTCCAACAACACATCCAATATCGCGGCCATGTCGGATGAAAAGAAGGCTGACGTTATCGAGCCGCACCGCGGCGAAAGCTCGGAGAGCATCCGCGCTGGCAAGACTACAGAGGAGGACCTGGAGATTTTCCAAATTATTGAGGGCGGCGTCGATTTTCGAACCGTGTCGTGGGTCCATGCGTCCATGATTTTCCTCAAGGGTGAGTAACGCGCTATTGCTGTCTGAGCCACCAGGCACTTGAAGTAGAAGCTTACAGAATCTCAAACAGTCATTTTCGCGACCGGTGTTTTGTCAATTCCATCTGCCTTTTACGTCCTTGGAGCTTTCCCCGGAGCCATCAATGTTCTTGGTTGGCAATTTTTGAACACATACTGCGCGATTGTACAGGGAAATTTTCGCAATTCCCACCCAGGATGTCACAGCATTGCCGATATGGGCTACATTGTTGGCGGCAAGATCACTAGGGAGCTCGTCGGAATCCTGTTCCTCATTGCATACGTCATCTGCGCGGCCTCTGGTATAGTGGGTGTTTCGACTGCATTCAACGCTTTATCGAACCACTCTCTTTGTACCAACATCTTCTCTGCCATCGCATCTATTATGGTTGCTCTTTTTGCAAGCGCGCGCAAGTTTGAGAAGATTGCCTGGCTCACGTGGGTTGGCTTCATTTCCATCTTTATTGCCGTTTTCATCGTGGTGTAAGTTATGGCCCGACAAGTCCATCCATCCAGATTGCTAAAGCATCTAGTGTTGGTGTTACCACTCTCGATCGTCCAGCCGCCGCGCCCCAGACGGGAGATTTTGATCTCGGCTATCACGCAATTGGAAACCCTTCCTTCGTCGCCGGCATCACTGCCGTGTCCACCATCTTTTGCTCTGGCGCAGGCACCTCTGCCTTCCTACCTGTGATTTCCGAGATGAAACATCCCAGAGAGTACAGCAAGGCCGTTTACGTTTGCATGAGCTTTGTGACGGCATCATACCTCTCATTCAGTCTGGTGGTCTATAAATGGTGTGGGCAGTGGGTTGCTTCACCATCACTGGGAAGCGCCGGACCTGTGTTGAAAAAGGTCAGCTACGGCATTGGTCTGGTCGGCCTCTGCGTCAGTGCTGCCTTGTATGTTCACGTCGGAGCTAAGTATCTTTTTGTCCGAGTCCTCCGCAATTCGGAGCACTTGCAAAAGAACTCGGTCGTTCACTGGGGGGTGTGGCTATCTTGCACCTTTGGAATGACTGCCGTCAGCTTCGTGGTTGCTTCAGGAATCCCCATTTTCAGCTATATCCTGGCGCTTGCAGGAAGCTTTTGCTTCGCACCATTGGCGCTGGCACTTCCTGGATGGCTCTGGCTATATGACCATGGCGCTTACAGAACCGGCACCATTATTCAGCGCATCTTTTATGCGCTCAATGTTTTGATGATCTTGATTGCCATCTTCCTCACGATTGGAGGAACCTACGGTGTGATCCAGCAGGTTATCGATGCATACAAGATTGGATCCATTAGCTCGGCGTTTTCGTGTGCAGATAATAGCAACTCTTCGTAGACTGAGACTTGATCGATCAAGCTTAGTATGAGAAACAAAATATTGCTAATTTCATTTCATCTAAGTTTTTTTTCCCCCTGTGACTTTCGCCATAAGGGTCATTGCTGGTGTTTAGCACTTTTCAGGTGTGGACATGTTTCTAACCATTCGGAAGAATTTCTACATGCCATTGAATCCGAATGGTAAGTTGGCATTAAGCCAAGTCTCCATTAGTCGAGCTTTTGGGGTCAAATGCCGCTAAGGACTCCAACCCTGTTCGGCTGTATCCCCAATTGTGTCTGCAGATTGCGATCGCCGGATGGTTTTTTACCGCAGCCCGTTTCGGCTTCTTGGCAGCCGATGGTGTGTGGGTCGTTGGGGTAAGTAGGAACGCCACCAGCGAGCAAGTAGGCGACTTATCTCTCGATAAAAACCCCCAAGTATCCGACGCAACTGCCGGTAAAAGCTGATTAATAATGATGTAAGCTCCAAATCGTTTCTTGGGAACCTTGGAGCTGTCAAAGTCTAAATCATGCCGCTGTCGCGCGGGTTGGCTGACGCAAGACTGCTCCATCAGTAAAAAGAACCTAGATACTCAAATTTCCGGCCTTTCCACGTGGCATTCTCGCAGCGCACTAGTTAGGTAACGGTAGTCAGCAGGTGGGTATCTCTTATCTGGGTCCTGGAAACGACCGGGGTGGGTCGCACATTGGAGGCCAAGGTTTTGATGTTGGGGTTAAGTTGTTCATGTTGAAGTAAAAGTGATCGGGAAAAAGGAATCCTGGAGCGGGCGTCTTTATTGATCTACTCAGATGAGATCCGAGGAACACAATCATGGAAGGCCATAGTATTTGGTGGCAGATTGCGTTCAGGTTGATTAGATACATCACCAAAATTAATTAATCGTATATCCACCGTCAACTACCAGGGCGTGTCCTTGAATGAAGGACGCTTGTGTTGAACAGAGGAACAAGACAGCGTCGGCAATCTCCTGAGGGGTCCCCATCCTCTTCATGGGTGCAATGTCGATGGCTGGCTTGAGTCTTTCCTTTACCTCTTCGGAACCAGTAGTCATGGGCGTCTCTATGACTCCAGGACACACGCAATTAATTCGAATGCCATCTTTGGAGTAATCGATGGCATCAGACCGGGTCATGTTGATAATGGCAGCTTTACTCGCACAGTAGGGTGCTATAGAAAGTGTCAGGCTGATTAAATAAGAAATCACAAGATCAAGCAGGCTTACCAGCAGTCGGGCGAGCCACGACACCAAGCTGGCTGGCAATGTTCACAATTGCACCTCTTTGATGAGGGTGCTCAGGCAATACTGCCTGCTTTAGCATCTGCGTCAATGCCATCCTGGATGACAACCAGGTACCGCGGTAATTGACCCCATTAATCAGATCGAATGCTGCGACCGGGGTTTCGTGAGATCGAAGCGATTCACCTAGAATCCCGGCACAGTTTACCGCGTAATCTAGGCGCGAGAACTTTGTCTCTATGGCATTGCCAAGAGTTTCAACAAAAGACTCGTTGGATATATCGCCGCCCATGCTCAATATCCGAACCTCCGGGTTTATTTCAAGGATTGCGTCATGTGTGTCCTGCAGAGATTTCTTGTTCAGGTCGGTAATTGCAATGCGGGTGCACCCAGAACGAACAAACGACTTTGTGACTGCTGCTCCAATACCTGGCATGCAAATATTAGCGAGAGATGTTTCTTGTCGGAGACCAAATCTTGTGCAGTACCTGTTCCACCAGCCCCTGTGACGAGCGCGATACCTGAGAATTGAAATGTTGCTGTACTCATATCTTTTGTGATCTTTCTGCAATTGAGGTTCTGTTCCTTATATTTTGGATGAGTGATATGAAATGCGTTGCACTGACGTGTCCTGAGACATGTGATGAAGCTATCGCGGCGAACCAATCACCACACTCTATCACCACACAATTCGCCAAGCAAAACTGCACACCCATTTCTTCCATCGAGGCTATGCTCATGAGATGTTACCCCAAAACCTTTCTTATCGGTGGGAGCGCTTCCAGTAAGCCGGTTTAGGGTTAGCGCGAGCCGTTGGAGATAGCAGGTATGGCTGTCGGGGCAAATGAGCCGGATTGTGGGGGCCTAGAGAAAGGTGCGATTGCGGTCTGCGAGACTTTCCAACGCTTTCGAGCGCCCCATAATTTGTCAACAGGGATCTTGCATGATGAACATGGAAGGATATGGAATTGACGCTAAGTTCAAGGCTAGGAAGGGATGAGCATGTCGCTCAGCATGGGGTCTTTCAAAGTGTCGTATAAATATGAGTACAGGTATTTCCCGTGGACAGGCTCCCCTGTTGGAAGTCCAATCCCTCCGAATCTTATCTATACACCTTGCGAAAATCATCAATACTCGCTAAAATGGCAGAAGAGTCGAAGCTTTTTCGCCCCATTTCCCTGGGCAGGACCAAATTACAACACCGTATTGTGATGGCTCCTTTGACCAGATTTCGTGCTGACGAAGAGGGTCTGCCGCTTTCCCAGTGTATCGAATATTATACCCAACGAGCATGTGCTCCAGGGACTCTGATCATTCTTGAGGCCACTTTGATCTCTCCCCGACACAGCGGATGGCCGCATGCTCCCGGTCTCTGGACGGAGGCTCAAGTTAGCGGCTGGAAAACGGTGACCGACGCTATTCATGCTAAAGGATGCTATGTTTACTGCCAGCTTTGCGCACCCGGGCGTGCTGGTAATGCCGAAGGATATCCCCGTTACAGCTCAAGCGCCACACCAATGGAAGAAGGCGCTCCCGTTCCCAAGGAGATGACCGAGGAGGAGATTTGGGAGTGTATTTCCGACTTCAAAACGGCCGCCCAGAACGCCATGAAGGCTGGCTTCGACGGTGTGGAGCTTCACGGCGCCAACGGATACTTGATTGATCAGTTCTCCCAAAACACATGCAACGTCCGCACAGACCGATGGGGAGGATCTGTCGAAAACCGATCTAGATTCATTCTTGAACTTAGCAAGGCTGTCACCGAAGCTATCGGCAGCGAAAATGTTGGTGTTAGACTGAGCCCCTGGAGCACGTTCCAGTCCATGAAGATGGAAGTGGATCTCGCAACCGAGCAGTTTTCTCACATCGTGCGAGGGCTCAAGGAGATTGGACTCGCATACCTCCATCTTATCGAGTCTCGTGTGGTTAATAGCGTCGATGTTGAGAAGAAGGAGGGGTTGGAGTTTGCTTTTAAGATCTGGGAGAACCAGTCACCAATCCTGGTTGCCGGCGGCTTCAACAACGAGTCCGCCAGGAAGGCTGTGGATGAGGAGTACAAAGACTATGACGCGTTAGTGGTGTTCGGGCGATACTTCATTTCCACACCAGACTTGGTGTTTAGGCTGCAGAAGGGATTAGAAATGAACCCTTACGACCGATCAACGTTTTATACCCCTATTAGCGTAAAGGGTTACACTGATTACCCCTTTAGTCAGGAGTATCTAGGAGCGGTGTCTGCCTAGAAAATGAAATATGCTGTATATAAATTGAGCGGTTTGCAATGACCAATCCAAGATCAGTGCCCCTTGGCTTCCGTTATGTAAAGAGATTGTCATGGTGTTGACTGGTAATTGAATATCGCATTCTACAAACCTTAAAACAAATTAGCATGTCGATTCCGACTCCCAGGGAGAATCGCAACGTGACCGCATTAGACCATCATGCAGCATAATGGATTAGTATAACGACCAAGCACAACGAAATCAACACTCCACCATAATCATTTATCATGACAGTTAGATGAACCTCGTCTATTTTTCAACTATTTCAGGAATGGAGAAGAATACAAAATGTGTCGCTAAGCGGCTCTATTTATTGTATTGGAGAAAGATCTCGCACATACATGCGCACACCATGCTTATTTTTGGTTCCCTCACTACACTCGGCTGGTCGGCCGTTCTCCTCAAAACCGTCCCAGCTATTGCGACTGATGGACTAGTCGTCGCACCCAATGTCTATTTTTCCGACGTCTTTACTGCCTCATGGCGAGGACAGTTCAATGTCGATTTACTCTGCTACCTCGCCACGGTCGCATCATGGATCTTATACCGTGAAAAGACGGCCTTCGTCGATTTTTATTTGCCGGACTTGAGATAGCGTGCGGGAATCTTTTCTTGGCGCCGTACCTCTTGTACAACTTCGTTTCGGCAAACGGCAACATCGACGTTTTGCTTCTCGGTCGAGAGCGACTTGCGGACGCGACGAAAATGCAGTCTGCCAAGCGACAGGCCTGAATAAAAGTGAGAATCTGTAAGATATACTCTACTCTGATTTTGTTTGTCCAATGCGCAAAGGTTGATCTGCTTCAGGTGTAAGAATTCTCCTATTTGCGTCGAAACTGAAGAATTGAATCTTAACCAAGACCTAGAGTAAATACAAGAGAAATGTGCCATCATACAAGCTTAAACTCTGTCAACTGAGAATGTCTGTTCAATACATCATCTCGCAACCAGTTACCATGAACCTCAAGCCCAAAGATTCCTATCCGTCCAAATGTACCATCCGTAAATGGCCGTAGCAGCAAACCATCCACAGTCGCCAGGCTCGCATCCGGCTCGTCATTGTTCTTAATCGAATTGTATTGAACATACCCCCTGTCAGTGAGGGCAGCCTCACTCTCAACATTGTGCTGAATCGGCAAGCAAAACATCGGTCCTGTGTAAACCATTTTTGGATCGAATGCAGCCTCAATGACATCTGCTCCCAGGGAGATGCACTTCTCCGAGAGGAAAAGATCTACTCCACCTGAGGGGGCATTGAGCTGGAATATGCGCGTTTTGTCCCAAGAGATGGCTTGAATCGGCAGCAGGTGGCCTCGCATGATCAGCTCGCCGTCGCTAACTTGACCTGTGCCATGATGTCCCGAAGTGGTGGTTTTCCCGCTCGTTACCTTTGCCAAGAGGGTTAGTTTGGCGCCGCGGAAACGATATTTCCATTTATTTGACCAGGTAATGGTTCCGTATGTCGAAGCCCAAGACCAAGAAGGACCTACGTACGATTGGTATGGTTGTCCCGTCGTCATCCACAACAATCCTGTGGGGAGGGATTCCATCCACATGCCAGCCAGGTAGGTGTTATTACCATCTGGGTAAGCTAGCAGCCTCTCTTGAAGGTCGCTGGCCAGACCTGAAAGAGCCACCAGCTTGTCCGTTTCAAATGTCAGCTGGCAGGCAGAATACTCTTCCACGGCGCCTTCCCAGTCCATGAATAGTTGCTGGGATGGGTCTTCCGACAACCCTCGCATAGCACCGTGAAGGGGAGGCCGCCAGAGGGGAGGGAGTGGCGACTTTATATCGACAGGGCTCAGGTCGCGGGTTAATACGGCCCGTTCCGGACGGCCCTCGCAGCAGCGTCGCATATTGCATTCCCAAAAGACTTGATTCCGGCCATAGTAGACAGTTCTAGGAGAAAGCAAACGCTCCTGGAAGATCCAGCCTCGGCTCATGGACGGACTTAGCTCAAACTCGGCGGACCATTTCTCGTACTTTTCGGACCTGAGAGCCAAAGTTTCATACCTTGTGGAAGACTGAAACCTACCCTTGCAACTCCCCAGGGTGATATCCCCTGGATCTCGAGGGTAGAAGAGTCCTCCCTGGTCGTCCTTGGCGCTATGGGCGGAAATAGTCAGACAAGAATTTTTGAACACTTGGTGCATCTTTGATGATTCTTGGAGCCAATCTTGTTGTGAGTCCTGGATGATGCACAGGCGGTCAATCCATAGATGGGGGATTTTGAGCTCTTCTATCACAGTAAACGCGTGCTGGAACGTCAAAGGAAGGCCATCGACGGCTTGGGGCTGTCTCATGCCGTCAATATTACTCTGGAGCAGGCGAAGTTTGGTCTCAGCTGGCTCTGGTCCCCAGCAGTAGCTTAGAGCCGCGTAAGACGTATTTACAGGGCACTCGGCGCCGTCCACAAGCCGGAACGTGCGATTGTCTTCTAGAATCAACAGACGACTAGGTAGAAAGCCGAGAGGCTCGCTGCATGTGGTGTGCGATTGCATGCACTCCGAGACCCAACTTTTGACCGTAGCCCAGGTCTGAGGAAAGTCTGTGCGATCATCAAGGTGGACGTCCAAGTCAGGATCATCATCTGGCACATCGTTAATGAACGCTCTCGATCTGACGACGTCTATACAAACACTAACTCACCTTTTACATTTATTAGAACAGTAGTGTGCAATACAGATTCGCGGGTTGAATGTGGGTGATGGTGCGCACCCACACGCCCAAAAGCAACATCGTACGACATCCCCGTCGAGCCCAGTGTATGTTCAGTAGCATAGTTAGATGAAAATGAAGTCAAGTAACCTGTGTGCGGTATCTCGTAATCCGGCATGGTTGTCAAAAGCTCGAGTAGCGGTTTACAAATTTCGCATCCCTTATCCACAGAAGACAGCAAGGATGCAAGGTCAAAGTGATGCCCGAATTCAAAATGGAAAGGATGCTCCGTATTTTTTCGCTCATCTGCACATGGCCCTTATTAACGCACGCTAGACATGTAATGAAATGCTGAGACTCACCCGACTCACTACAGCTCTTTTGTACCGAGTATGTGTGGGATATACCACTTGTCACAGATTCACTGTCACCTTTGTCATTGGCGACTGGGCCAGTGTCCAACTGATCGTCGCTGTGGACAGATGCATCCGATGAGCTATTTTTATGTTCTTTGTGAGCATTTGGATAATCGATATCGCTGATCTCATCCGATCGCTGCGAAAGAGACGGGGAATCAATATCTTCCATTTCTTCGTAGAGACTACCATCGCTGCCCGGTAATCTCGCGCCTCTCCGCAGCCACCACCGATCTTCTATGCGCGCAAGCCTCTCCGTTCCATCTTGATCCCATATCCCCTTCAACCGGTAAACACACAATTCACAAATCATGACGGCTGGGGTTGAACCTTGAGCGACCCCTGGCGATTGTCGAAAACACGATTCGAAAATAGGTGCCTAGCTGGTTAGTTTTGGACACATCACGGAAGCACGTGACATTCAGTCTAGCGCTTATTGGTGAGATTTGGGCGATGAACCAATGAGGTGCTCCTGACCATTAGTCCTCGCTTCGCAAGGCTTGCGCATGTCCAAATAGCACGTGGCTACAAATCCGCGAGGCTGGGCCATTTCAACTGTTCACGAAAGGAAGGCTCAATATCCAAGGCATCGACAGTCATGAGTGTTGACCATTTGAGACTTGTACTTGGAATCGTTTCTGGAGAAGCTTGTTTCATTAGAAGAGGTATCACGAAGCAGAGCGTAGTCTGTGGCCATTTGTACACAATTAATCAAAATTTCTCAACTTCCGGCGAGACGAAACAAGCGCTAAGCTCAAGCCGAGGAATCAGGGAACCGCGCCACAACTGTGACATGCAAATAGTGCTCAACATTGCAGATGAGCATGTAAATATTTTCGCCCTGGTCAAAACGCCAATCAAGCTAAATCTTCTCACGGTCTAAGCGGCATTGCAAACTTTGCCCTTGGGAATCAGAGATAAAACTTGCCCCTCATAAGGAAAGATTGCTTCCATTGCCAAAAGCGGTCGGCTCCAACATCTAACGCCATCACCGCCGATTTCTCTTGTGCCAGTTGCCACTTTACTCTCCCAGAAGGCGCAGTCTACCTAGGCGGACCTGCAAAAACCTACAAGTGTGCTTAATAGTCAGACGGCTAGTAGTATCTAGTGTACAATCGCGCCAAAGGCCTGGTTTGCGGAAGAGGATAAGATGACTGACAATGCAGGATTCCATGTCTCGAGCATGGCAGGTTTGACACCGATTAGAATGGGTTGTAATCTTCCCGCGAGCTTTCTGTTCGTCTTCTCATTCATATTCATCTGATTCTTGGACGTCAAGGAACGTCCCGAGACCTTGAACCAAGTGAGACATTATGTCATAATAGCACCCTTAAAGCTATGCTACCGAACTCTAGACCAAATGAGGCCTTAATGCCACTATCACCATCTCCTCAACTACCATAGCAGCCGCATCGCCAACAGCTGCTCCAACCGCGTCTCCATTTTTCTCTGCGGCAGAACGGCTTCGGGAAATACTGCCGCTGATGACCAAGTGTTGCAAATCGGTCCTGGGCTCGACTATCTACGATTTCTCCCAATCCAGAGCTTTTGACACACCATCCAGCCATTTTATATTGATCCTTTGACAAAGTATTTGATGGCAAATGACCACTATATCGTCCAGTACTATGGTGGTCTGTATTCGGTATCTGCGGGGATATTCGGGCCTACACTGTCACAAAGGTTGTTTGCAGTAGTCATTCACCGCTCGGTAAAGCTTTATCTTGTCACCTAGAGGGGGATGAATCGGCTTCGGTGTTTTCAGCGGACACATCTGGTGGCCAAAACATTGTATTGCAGCTGACAAGCGCAAGCAATATTCCGCAAGGAAGCATGGTTATTGACTTGGTTGTGCAATCTAGTTACGTCGCTTAGGCAAATAGGGAACTATTCGCTGTGAATCGACGGGTCATTGCAACAGGCACAGTTTGTCAATGAGAGGAAGGGCGCGTGTGGATTGGGGTTGTTCTACGCTATGTACGTATCCAATTTGACAAATAAATGTTTGCGAAGTGACACTTTTCGGCGGGGTCAAACGACAGAAATTGTGATTAAACTAATATTTCTGGATTTATGGTGCGTGCGCGATCATTAACAGTGTTATTGTGTGAATGCCAGCATTGACACTGTCGGGCGGGCATCCGGGCCACTCAATTGCCGTCTCACACAAGCCCATCTCACCTCTGCACCATTCATCTCACACCTCACCAAGCCACCCTAATACTGTCCTTCAGTTCATGGATAGAAAGTGAATGATAATCCAAGAAGCCGTCGTCGACATGAATAAATGACAGTGTCAACGAAAGTAGACGAGAGGGGGCGGCCGCACATCGCATTCAATGTCGAATGAGCCTGGACGTGTTAGCTAGAACGGCCGCTGAGATTGACTGGGGATGTTGCTGACCATTGGCTGCCCTCGGGTGGGGTCCAATAAACTGCCTGAAAAGGTGGATGAAAATGATGGCGGCTGGAGGAACCGCTACAAGAACGCCAATAATAGAAATGAGAGCTTCGGCTGAGAGAGCCATTTTGACAAAGTGGGCCATGCAGTGGAAAACGTCCAGTGGTAGGTAGCCGGTCCGGGGCGTAGAATATATAGAAAATGACGATGCATCGCTGGCCAAAGAATCATGTTGGGTGTAGGACTTGGTGATAGGGCAGCGTCAGGATGAGCCCCGTGCTATTGAAAGGGAATTTCGGTGTCATGGATACTTTTGGTAGCATCCGCCTCAGAATTCGAAAGGGAATTTCGAGCTGGTGGGACCAAGCCACCACCTCGGGGCCAGTTTTGGTGTCAATACTGAAAGGGAATTTCGGAGTATCCAGTCAATTGCCTGGTTCCAAGGCAAATGGTGGTAGTTATTGGCTGAGTGCTGCTTACTCTTTGCATGCTCTGACGCAAGCTACTCAAAGGGAATTTCGTGATGGCCTATCATTGGGAAGCAACTCTGATATCATTGGACGTCGCCTCCGACCCGCGCCTTGGTAGTTGGGAACTTTCGGCAACCGAGGCTCACAGCGTGCGTAAGGGGCGTAAGCATAAATATCAGGCTGCCCCCATTTTACTTCTAGGTTAAAAAACAAGCGGTTGGCTCAAGATTCCATCCAACACGAAAATTACATCTTGCACATCTCATCCACCATGCCTAAACAACCCAAAAAGCACTAGGAGGAGTGGGATTATCAAAAGGAGAACATTTACAACTATTACATCCTCCAGAATGAAACGCTAGCAAAGACAATGGAGCTCATGCAAATGAATCACAGCTTTGTTGCAACGTGAGTACATGACCTTGATTAGTGTGCCGGTCCTAAACCATGAGTAATCTAGGAAGAGACAATATGTGCGCCGGTTGGAATTATGGCAGCTCTCCAAAAACCTGAAAAATAGGGATTGGCAACTAGTCCACAAACGGAAAGAAGCCCATAAAGACACAGATATTATTCTGAGTGGCCGACACATTGACGCCCGAAAACAACATCGTGGTCTTTTAAGGCACAAGCAGCAGCGAGATGACTCTCTTTTCTCAAGTACGTCATTACATCCCACGCACCTGTCTCAAGTCCACAGCTGATACCTTGAAAGTCATCTCAAAATCGACTCGAGGCCTGACAACTCGCTCACCATCTCCTGGACCCAATATCCGAGTATTTTCGAACAATATCCCATGGTTTCGTTTTGATAAAGACTTCGGCTGCCATTGTAAGAACTGGCTTTGAACCGATTATCCTTTTCTCGCTAACCAATCGCAAACAGTACGATGTATGTTAAATGAGTTTCTTCCCTGTTTAGAATGGGGAAGCGATTCGAATTCGCTGCCATACCATGCCTCTCCTGGCGATATCTCCCAGCGGAAAGCAAAAGAATTTCTATGGAGGACTCTTCGTCCGGACCCCAAATCCAGCGGTGGGTTTGAGCTCTTTTCGACGATATTAGAACGTCTCGAAAACCTTCTTCCCAAGAAATGGGGCACAAACCAATGCTTAGCCTCAAATGAGCCATTTTTTCTCGTCATTCAAATTCACATTTATCTATCCTCAAATGGCAATTTAGAGACCTACGACTTTGATAGTTTCTTGGATTTCATCACTACGAGAGACAATTTACCCCTATTTCGTGGGTTTCTCAGCCGGTTACGAACGGTACAGAGTCCAAATTTGGAAATCTTCCTGAATCGCCTTTTCCTCAGTGCTGTAAGGCTCGAGAGAGAAGAAGTTGTGTCTTCATTGCTTGCATGCAACATCGACCCCAACCAAAACAACCATGCATCCCGGGGGGAGGGTTCAACCCGCGACCGATTTAGTGTCAAGGAAAAATTCACTCCTCTCCAACTCGCTGCTATGAAGGGCAATGCTCGGATATGCGCGCTTTTGCTCAAATATGGAGCTGATGCAAATGCTGTATCCCGTGGAGAACCACGGAGTCCCCTTGAATTGGCTATTTCGACACGTCATGGAAATCTTTCCATTGTTGAAGCCTTACTAGACCAAGGGGCAGACATTGGCCTTTCGTTTCCAGATAGGATCTATGGGAATGGTGCCGCAGATTACAGTTTCGTCATTGAATGTTCAAAAAGTACACTATTAATGGAGGCTGTTAAGGTCCAAAATATCGATATAACAAGGCTGCTTCTGAGTCGTGGCGCATCTCCAAACTATATTTCACACGCTTCTGGTACTGCGCTCCGAATTGCAATCATGAACAGCGACTTCAACATGGTGGAGCTTTTACTGGAAAACGGCGCCAACGTTAATATGCTTGATCAGCTCGAACAGGCAGCGAAAGATTATTTTATCAATCAACTTCAGGACCCTGTTCATATACTGAGGAGGGGTTTGCAATTTCTATTCGGACACGAAAGTTACTTTGGCCAAGCTGAGGAATTGGCGGTGTTCTTTTCACCAATCGAGGTTGCGACACGACAAAACAACTTTCTTATGACTGAGTATTTGATCGAAAAAGGAGCAAAGGTGCATTTTCCCTTCGACTACAATAAAGTCTGGCATCAAATTACCACCCCCGCGAATTCACCTGAAGAGTCAAAATGTTACCAGGACTTGACGAATACCTCTAAGGGTAGATCTCAAACACTATTGCACGTGTCAGTTAAGAACGGAAACCTGGCTTTGACACGTTTATTGCTTGAAAAAGGTGCTTTTGCCATGATTAATTGCCCCGATGAATTAGGGAAGACACCATTGCAAGGAGCTTGTGGTCTGCAAGAACATGAGCTAGGTTATGAAAGTTTAGAATTAGGGGTGGCACAAATTAGATTACGACTGATGCAACTCTTAATCGATTTTGGCGCCAATGTAAACTCGCCAGCCGGGCCCGTGGACGGAAGAACTGCGTTGCAAGCAGCAGCGGAACAGGGAGACCAGATATTGGTTGAGCTACTTATTGAAAAGGGAGCTGACATCAATGCACCTCCCAGCACTCAAGGCGGAATATCCACACCAGAAGCCGCCGCCAGGAGTGGAAACCTGGATTTGACAATGTGGCTAGCGAATCACGGTGCGGCTATAAACGATTATATCGCTTCTATCGCACTCCACTCTGCGGTTTTGAAGGGTAATTTAGCGGCCACGAAGCAATTTCTGCATGCAGGTGGCGACGTTGATGCCCTGGTTTCTCGATCAGACATGCCTAACAAGCAAGAAACAATTCTTCAGGGTTCTATTCGTGGTGGCAACATTGAAGTGGTCCAGCTTCTCCTACAGGTTGGGGCGAATACCAACGCGATGGTTCAGGGGGACACGGCTCTTTGCACAGCTGCGAGGGCGCTGAATCTCAAAATATTGGATATTTTATTGGACTATCATGCCGACTTGAACCTCCCAGGGATGCGGGTCACGCCATTGGTGATTGCTGCAGTTTTATACGGTTCAATTCACATGGTACAAAGGCTCCTAGAAGCTGGGTCCAATACGCACCAAACATCGCAACATCCAACGAGTGAGTACAAAGCTGTAGCAAGCCCACTTTTCTGGATTATTAGCGAATATGCGTCCTTAAGCGATAGAGGAGGTCATCTTGAGCTTTTGGAACTAGAGAAGATCGGACTATTATTGTTGTCCTACAACGCCGATCCCAATGACAAACCCGAATGTTCAGCAACCATCTTGACCGCAGCCTGTAGACATATGAGTCACTCATTTGTCAAAGAACTCATCAAATGCGGCGCAAATATTGGCACCCCAGACGGCCGAGGTCAATACCCAATTCAGGCCGCAATGTACAACAAGAAGGACCCTTTGCCGGTATTGCAGCTATTACTGCAAGAAGGTGCTGATCTTAATGCACTTGCCGATGACGACAATCTCAATGCACTAGACCATGCTCTGATCTTCGCCTCGGAAGATGTAGTGAAATTCGTCATCGATGCAGGTGCCCACATCAGCGACTGGGGCTCTCTGCTTGCCAAGATCATGGACCGCCACTTCCATGAATTAGCAGTCTGTTGGATCAAAAACGGCGTCCCTGTCAATAGCATAAGCAAGCTTAATTGCATTGGAGGTGGCAAAATGACACCACTTCAGGTAGCTACCTGCCAAGGACGCATGCACGTCATCGAACTGCTTCTCGATCATGATGCTGACGTAAATGGCCCGGCGGGTTACCACGGCTGCACAGCTTTACAATATGCAGCGGGAAATCGGGACTTTAATATCGTCCAGCTGCTTATTGAGCATGGGGCCGATGTTAACGCTCCAGCATCTCAGCCCGAAAGTTATTGGAGGGGCACAGCACTTCAAAATGCTGCCAGAAGAGGACGACTTGACATCGCTCACCTGCTATTAGAGAATGATGGTGAAATCGACACAATCCATGCAAGATGCGAGGATGCAGCTGCCATTGCAGACAACGAGGCTCATCACGTTTTGGCCAAGACACTTCGCGAGTACAAAACTGAACGTTGTATGGTCGAAGCTAAAGAAGGTGTTTGAATCTCGGATCGTCTGTTGATGCTCCACCAACAACATAGTCATGCTTCTTAAGCAGGGACGTTTTCAGTTACATTACTTGATCAGCATTATCGCCACTATCTTTTTTCCTATCCTAATCTTCATTACGCCGTCTCAATACATCATTCCTTTTCAGCCCCCTTCGGAGTCTGCTGTCCACTGCCCGGAGTCTCTTCAGCCTCGTGCACAATGGCTCTGCTTCCGCCCGCCTTGAAAGACCGAGACCCAGTCAAGTCTTGATAGATAAACTTGGCCGTACGAACAAGCGTCCTTCGCCCCTCGAAGACAGGGAAAAGGCCCACTGCGAAAAAGGAACAGAAGATCCAGATGATTCCGACAACAACCCAACCCGTGAAGAACGACTTGGAAAAGATGTAGCCAGAGCCGTACATGGGAAGGGGCCAGAGAACAAGGAAGGCGATTGTCTAAAAGTTGAAGGTTAGTTGCTGATAATCTATGTAGGCAACGAGATACTTACCATGATGATAGTCACAGTCTTGCTGATCTTTCCCGCCCTGAGCAGCTTCTTTTGCTCTTCCTCCTGCTGCGATGTCTGAGATTGGCTCTCAGTGGGGCCCTCCAGATCACCTTCGGCACCAGCATTGTTGTCGTCGGCCTTTCGGATCGCCATCATGCTCTTCCAGTCGTAGTTTTGGGGACCAAATCCGTAGGTGAGGACGGGAACAAAGATGAGGGGGGACAGGAGCGCGGTCACGTTGCCCGCCAGCATGGGGTTGTTTGAGCCGGTGCAGTCCACATCGAGGACTCCGCACTCCTTCTTGGCCGTCACCAACCACGCAACAAGCGCCACAGCGAGACCAAGGATGGGTGACAGACTAGCTGCCCACTTGTTTTGCTTATCCCAGATCAGGGTCAGGGTTGCGGGCAGCACAGCGGAGGAAATGATGCAGCCCATCATCAGGTACAGATAGCCCATGGAAACACCAGCATACCACAGTCCAACAGAGAAACTCGAGATGAAGATGGCATACGCAACGACTGTGCAGTGCGAGATGTAGATGAGGCGCTTACCGCTGGCGTCAGGCTTGATGTAGGTGCGGTAAAAATCGTAGGTGAAGATGGAAGACACAGCGACAAGTTCTGCTGAGGTAGCACTGGTGACAGCCATGAAGATGATGAGGAGTGTTGCAACCGCACCACCCTTTCCGAGGAGCGCCACGGCCGCGTACGGAAGCACAAGACCCTCGCTTACTGCGGCATCTGTCATACGGTCGGGATAAGTTGGGAATAAGGGGTTGTTCTCCAGCGAAAGGGCAGCCAGTCCCATGGTTGTAGCAGTGAGCCACGGGATAGCGAACCAGGACAAACCACCAATGAGGTAGCCAGGGAGCGCGTGGACTGGGGATGCGGCAATGGCCTTATTGTAGTATCCATTGTCCAGGAAAACAGTGCCAAAGTTGCCAACAATGTTGATCACAAAGAAGATGGCGCCCTCCTTTGATCGCATCGTCAGGTAACTTCCGTGGGCGTTTCCGCTAACCGGGTGTCGCTCTGCAGCGGCCACGAGCGCATCGTAGACGGCACCGGGAGAACCCAGGGTATCAGACGAGGCGTAGGTGGTCAAGGAGAAGAGGATGATAATAATGAGCAGAATAAAAGTGTGCACCCAATCCGTCAGGAAAGTGGCTTTGAGACCACCAACCAGCGTATAGAGCACGACGCCGAGCGGCAGCAGGTAAATGGCGGCGATGGTGTGCATTCCAGTCAATGCGGAGACGGTCGCAGAGCCACCGACAATCAGCATCAGCGACACCAAAATATTGGTCACCAAGCCAAACACCATGAACACGACGTGCGCAATGGTGCCATATCGAGCTCGAATCACCTCGAGAAACGTGTGAGCGTTCGGGGCGCGGCGCTTGAGCTCAATCGCGAGCGTCGCGAACAACAGGATCTGGACAGTGGCGCCCGATGCGTACCAAAAAGGCCCACTGACGCCGTAGCGATAGCACACGCCCGACGACTGCAGCAGCGTGGCCGCCCACGTCCACGACGACACGACGGCCGAGCCCACGAGACCCGATTTGACGGTGCGCCCGGCCGTGTTGAACATTTCCGACGTCTGAAGCTCCGAGTTGTACCGCCGCAGGATAAACGTCGTGAGGATAATACCTATGGACACACATTTGTTAGAATCAATCCCCCACCACACCGACACCGACACGGGATCACTTACCAAAGGCAAAGGCAAAGCCCAGCCCGAGCACGATTCCGTACCCATAGCTCTGATCGAGCGCTACCGTAGCACCCATGACTGCCGCGATGCCAAGATGCTCTGCGTGGAGTTTAAAGGCGAAGATCTGGCTGTCTTAGAAAAAAGTCAAGAGACGCAACTAGCATGCCAAGCAGCTCGGCATCTTGGCAGGGCTGTGCGACCAGCTATATAAAATAATCTACATCTGATATGCCGTGCTTGATCCTCCACCAAGAAAAAAAAAACTTCAAGCCTTATCAAAACGGTGCATTCGCTCCCCCAAAGAGCATGCAGCGCAGTTGATTCTTTCTTGTTGGAGATAACGCTGGCCCAATGGCGCTTCCGGCTTGGGCTTGGGCCTGTGGGCAGGAGGCACGCTCCTGTAACCCCGGGTGTGGCCGGCGGCCATGCGCCACCGGCGGGCGCTCGGGCCAGGTCGCTGTTAGTGGTGGTCAGCCGCTGGGGGAGGCGCAAGCAACTCGTGGGGAGAGCACTCGACAGAAGAGATAAAGCGCAGGCCGTCGGGCTATTGGAAATGGGCTTGCATAAGACTGGCACCTCGAGTTTTGGGGTGGTAACACAGGCTCATGAACAAAACAGGCCAATTACTTGTGCATCTTGTGCATGACTAACTCAATTGGCGTAATTCCACATGACCGTGTGTATCTCCCGTTATCGCAACCAAACGACAAACCGGCCGGCGATAACGAGCGGTGGATCCCTGGCGAACGTCCGGGGAAGTGTTCACCCACCTGGGGATTTTTCTTACTGCGCGCACTTTGATGAGAGAGACAAAGTTTGAATGAGCCGGCGGGGTAAACGCCCGTGCCGTCGGTGTGTGGGGTGATGACCTCTGCGAGAGCCAAGGAATGCATGTCCCGTCGATAAGGGAAGATATACGTTACCATTACATGATGGGATCGCGCCCTAGCCCTGGCCAATCAGCGCGTCGCGATTCCCACTCCCCTCCCCCTGCAGCCCATGATATCGGTGCATCTGAAAATCCGCCCCAGAAACGGAGCGAATCCTGGCCCAGACCGTCTATTTAACGCCAGCTGCGCGATGTAGACATCTTCTCCCAATCGAGGGTCAAGTTTTTAGTTCAATAGTCAATGGGAATGCTTAGGCTGAGATCGGGTGTGAAGACCCTCGTGGGCATCAAAAACTGCCGTCCCTTATCTTGATTGCTTTTTAGTCGGCCGCCGGCAGACCAGACTGGCCGCCGCAAGCATACCGATGCGCCTCAATCTAGTTGCTGATTGTGAGTAACGCGAGTTCATAGCATTACAAATGTCTCTTTGTACGTATTTTTCATCTGTCGTCCGTCAAGGGTTCTTACGGGAACCTATGCCATGATACAACGCAAACCCTTCCCGTGGGTGATGCGAAATATTTCCAGCAAAGTTTTGGGAATTCATCACCCAAACAAGAATCCGCATCTGCACCCTTCAGCAGCATGAATTGCTAGGCAGGTACTCGAACTAGCGGCCACGGTTGGGATACCTAACCACTCTCATCCCGCAAACCTTGGAGAAGCATTCGCTCTTCCATCGCTGACATGGTCCCAAAACCAGGTCGTCCCATTCAAATCAAGTACAATGGCTGCTTTCAATAGACGGAAATCTATCAACCAGCCATTTCCTTGCTCACAGATCATGGTAAAATAATGAGTGGTACAATTGTTCCCTCCAGGTATCCATCAACTTACTACATATTTTTATTCCACATTGAAATACAGGTCAATGATCAGTATGGCTATATTATATGACTCTGCATCCCCTTGAGTGCTGTAAACCTCCTCGTGGATGACGGGCGGGACATGCTTTACGCAGCAACATCAAACCGCTAGGCTGCAACGCCCTTATGGCCTTTTATCCTAGGAGTATCTCCAATAGCCTCACACGATCCAGTGGAGACAGTCTTCTGGTAAAGATCTCGAATACGACCACCAAAAATGCCTGCCTTTCTTACCAAGACCAGCCCAGCTTCCTTCCCCCACTACTCTTGAAGTTGCGAAGGTTGTTTGGAAGGATTAGGTGGATTGGGTCGACATTTGGACTGCATTGGTGTCAGGTTTCCAAAAGTTCAATGCACCACTGGTTTTGCTATCTCACACATTTGCATCACATAGTAGCAAATGGATCTATATTTATTGAAAAGTCCTTAACTAACGCTAGTTGAAATTTGCATCAGTAGATATGCGGCGTTAGTATAGAGCTACGAATTCCTGCACTCAATGAAAGAGCAGTATCTTGCGTTATGAATCCCTACACCTATGATGCAAATTAGTACTTATTGCTATGTGTAGTGTTTGAAAGCAAGATCTTTGGTCTAATTCGGTTCCATTCGAGCAGGACTTAGATCATACGTTTAGCTCCCTTGAGAATAGGAGCCGCGAAACATGGTTAACCGCGAAATAGACAGACTTTCACTTTATCATTGCGATGGTCTATTCTAGCAATTCTTTAATAACGTGTACTAACTCATTAGCCAGCAACCAGGATCCCAAAAACTCGTGATCCACCAGAAATATAAAGGTTGCATGATACACCCATGTGGGTGTTTCACTCTGAGATTACAACACGCCGTAGAATTTTTCTCTCAAACATAGCTTCTAAAAGCTTCTAGTGCAAAAATTCCGCTTCACTAGAAATTGCATCGAGTTGATGGTCTAACATGAATTTGTTGTCTTGATGCTTCTCAATGTACACCCTCAGGGCGACTTACCCTAGACCCAAGTTCTTCTTCGCCATGGTCCAACCGATCCAAGAAACATCACTGTATGCGTCCATTCAGAACAGAATCCTAATAAGAGAAAGACAAATGACGAAAAATTCAAACAGCAAGGACATCCATGATCAACTCAGCGTTGCCACATTAAGCCGACGAAACCCCCGACTCATCTCTTGGGAAGCAATAGAGCTGCTTTAGCGCCCGACAACACTCGGAAAATGCAAGAATTTTGTGCTCAAAAATTTCCTCTCTTGACCACTCTCTCAAAACAAAAAGTTTCATCGCTCCCGATTAGCCACACACATTTGACGTCACTGAAGAAGCGGCAGGCAGTCGGGAGCGGGAGCGGGACAGGGAGTGGGCTCGCTAACAGGCGCTAGCCCTCAGACCAACAGCCGCCAAGCGAACGAGACGCTTCCGCCTCTCCACAAGGCACCATAAATTTACCCACCACCTAGCTTTGTGCCAGGACAAAAGGGTTAACCCTTGGCCAGCTGAGGATAGCAGGGGGGCATGAGTTATGATGGTGATCACTGGCCGATGGATAGAAATAGTGCTCGGTTTGAATAAGATAGCGGCATGCATACATGCATGTCTCAGGGATTTCTTTCAGGCGGGTGGAAAGAGATGGAGCCGCTAATATCTCCGAGCCCGGGCGTGGCCATGTCTTTGGTGACGAGCCCATCTACTTGCATCGTTTTTCCAAGACACTAATTTAATACCACGCACACCGCTTGCGACATTTTGATGCCATCAGCTTGTATGGATCATCTCGGCCGGCCTCGACTGTCACGAGGCTAGGGACCGATGCGGGTAATGCGATGAGGCAGGGCACAATCGTGACAAATTCCCCTAGACTGCATTAAAAAAAAAAAAAAAAAAAAAAAAAAAGAGACCCGGAAGCTAGAAATTATACCGTCATTACTACCTCAGATTGTCTCATGCATCATAATCTCATCCGCGCGAGTTCTCTGCATGCGTAGCCCCCTACCAACCAGACAACCCACGCCAACCCACCCATCTCAAGGCACCCCAGCATAAAGACGGCAAAGTAGAATGCTTCCACCGGTCTTGACGCCAGCGAGAGCCTAGGTGTTCCTCGCTCATTGTCCTCCTTGCCAGTCAACCTCCCCAGCTGTGGGACGTGTTTAAAGTCTAGCTTGGATCCACCGTTCAGCCCGGCCTTGCTGTGGATGATGGTCTGGTGCAGCGTGTCGTGGAAGAAGTGGACCAGCGCGTTGTCGATGGTCGAGCTGCTGCGCTGAGCCAGCGCGAGCGCCCTCACAAACCAGCAGTGGCCCTTGAAACATGCGTAGGCGAACCAGCCCGGGCGGCCGAGGCCCAGCTCGTCACACAGCGCATCACCGTTCAGCACTCGGCTGCCAGCTTCGATAAACTGCGTCGAGACATTGAATGGGGGCAAATCTCTGAGACACTCGATGAAATTGTGCCTCACGATCAGAGATGACGGTGTGACGCACAGCTCATGGAACAGGATGCTCTCCATCGTGGCCTTGGCTTTGGGCACGGTGGCAAAGTACTCGTTGGGCGTGCCGAGGACGTACGCAACGTATCGGAAGAGGGCAATGTAGTCTGTAATCTCGTGCTGCTCTGGGTACACGCCCATGACCGGCAGCTGGAGCCACATGTGGTCGCAGGAAAACGTCGAGATGGCGTGGATGGAGTCCAGGGTGTTGACGGGCACGCCAAACTTTTGCACGTCGTAGTAGTCAGGATTGGCTTCGGCCAGCTTCATGATGCGCTCCCGGACCGACGCGTGGAGCAGGCGGACGCGGATCGACGTCGTGTGACCCTCTCCTCCGGGCTGCACCGAGCCGAGCGACTCGGTCACCTGGAGCAGGAACTGGAATGTCTCGAGCATCCTCCGCAACAGAGCGCGGGTCGAGAAGCCTCCCGTGCGGATGAGCACCTCGACTGGGCCGGGGGACGCTGAGTTCTCTCCCACGAAGCCCTGCAGCGCAAAGCCCATGAGGTTGGCCGCCGCGTACCGGTAAAAGAATCTCTGCCCTCGTTCTATTTGCGCCCAATCCACCCACTCGGGGACTGCGTGAACCTCGTCCCAGAGCTTGGAGAGGGTTGCGTCATGCTGGTGGTTGTCCCGGAGCAGGGCGTAGAGATCGCTTCTTCCGCAGTGGAAGCTTTCGCTTCCCTGCTTTTGGGTCTTGGCTATTTCCTGGAGCTTCCTGACGCATTGGCTTCCAAGTTCGTCATATTCATATCGAAGAGGGTCTGTCTCCTCTCGTGGAAGATGAAGCTTGGTCCATTCGAATTCGTAGTTGCCAAACTTGCGGGATGTCATTGTGAATTGGCTATTTTTCTTTGTGGGGGGAAGGTGATCGAGAGTGTAGACAGCCCCGAGTATTTAATTCAAGTGCTATGAGAAAGTCCAGGAAGAAAATGAAAACGAGCAGTTTCTCAAGTTATCTTGTTAAATACGAAACATAAGTTGAAATCGGTGATAGGAGTTGCGACAGAGGCAACCCACCGGAGGCAACTCGGTCAGAACCCACCAACCGAGACATTTCTTTAGCGTTATGGGGGCATCTAGCCAGCCACTTTACCCTGATTTTTCTTTAGCGTTGATTCCCTATCCGACCATCTGGTGGTATTTCATTCAGCTGGCGCCGTTGCTACGCTATCAGTGGCGAGTTCCACTTAACTTGCTTAAGTCAGTTTGGTGATGCGTTTCCTCGCTTCGGCGATCCCAGACAGCCGCCGGACTCCCCATAAATACCCAGAACCCCGGCTGCGAAGTGCAAAAGAAAACGCGAGGAAAAAAAGAAGAGCCAAGATTAAAAGAGACATAAAGAAAATGGCGACAATACTTGTCCTATTTGTTATGGCTTCGGCCTTCTTTTGTGCCTTTCTTGTGAGAAAGTTCTTATCAATTGGATCCAATGACCAGTCTATCAAAGGTTCCGGCGTCCATGCGTCTCCAGAATACGTCAATGTCACTCTACCCAACCTGTTTCAGGCCTTTCTAAGGCATCCACCAAAGGTCAATCCGCACTATAACAAGGTCAAGCTCGAGTCGGAAGACTGGCTATGTCGGTAAGGCGGACATGTAGGCTTCAGATTTCATCGATTAATCAATGCCAAGGGCTTGTTCATTCGGTCCCAAAATGAAGATGAAAGTCAACATGGTTGACTTTTCCTTGTTTTGTGCCATTGTGGCCCCGTTTGCCGCTCCCAGCGGGTTCCGCACAATGTGCGACTGGGGGAATTGGGTATGTCAAAACCGCGCCATTGTTCCATACAGCAACTGACTCCATGAACCTCAAGGTGTTTCCATTTGATGATAGTGAGTTCCCAAAACAGCGCGATAGCACGGCACTATCTAACGCTCTTAGTGTTTGACGACGGTCATATGAAAGACCAGCCCGAAAAGGCTGCGGAAATTATGGACAGCCTTATGGGAATAATGGAGGGAAGACAAGCCGAAGGGCCCAAGATGAAGCTGATTGAAGCCCATGATGCCATCGTTCAGGAAATAGCTGCGGTAAGAAACTAGTCCGCTTCGAGCCCGACTTGCTGACCACATTTTAGACATCCTCGCTGGGTACGACTTCGCCCCCGATGGGCCGATACATGAAAGTTTACTGACAATGTTGCAGGAACCCAAAAACGCTTCGCCTCAGCTATGCGCGCATACAGTTCGGGTGTTCTAAAACAAGTCGAGGACCGAAGCATCAAGCACGCTCCAACGCTTGAAGATATCGTTCTGGATCGACGAGGATCAATAGGCGTGGATCCGCTGTATCAATTAATAGAGCACGCAAACGGTTTGAATCTCCCAGATGAAGTATTCGAGGACCCAAACATCCAAGAACTCCAAATTCTAGGCGAGGACCTTGTTTCGATGTACGTAACTCACAGTGCAGCACCAAAAATGGAACCAACAGGCTAATCTAATACAGTTCCAACGACATACTTTCTTACAAAAAGGAAGAGGTAAGAGTTGACTACCGTTCCGGTCAAGCATCCAACTGACAACCGCCAGCTCGACACTGTGAACCACAACATGGTGGCCATCTGCCGGCGCGACGGAATGTCGGCGCAGGAAGCTTTCGACGCGGTAGGGAGCCTTCTCGACCAGCGCTTCCGTCGGTGGGAGACTGTGGAGAAGAGTGTCCCAAGCTGGGGAGAAAAAGTAGACGCGGAAGTGAGGACTTACATTGACGGCATCAAGGGCGTTGTCTGCGCCAACACATACTGGAGGCAAGGGAGGCGGTTCATCTTAGGGAATTGATTGGATCCAGACTGACGGTTTCTAGCTTTGCCTGCGATCGATACTTTGGCTGCGACGCCGCACAGGTCAAAATGACCCGCAGGACTCAGGTTCTTGCGCAGCCTCCATACCTGTCCAACAGCGAGGCCTAAACTCGGCTCATGTCGGCTTGACAAGGTGTTAAATGATGTGCCTGGACTTGAGGCTTCGATTGAACGCACAGACAACACTGATTTGCATAAAAGTATTCGGGGTATAGACTGGGTATAGAGAAGACCGCAATAGAAATAACATCATGACAACCTCTACTTGTCATGATAATGACGCAATGACGTTGCTCCGTGCCCAAGTACCCAGTTCGAGATTGCATGCATGCATATCTGTTCACTGGACCAAGCACTCACTGTGGGGCCCCAGTTTGCAAAACCAGTGGGGAGGACTAATGCACAGCTTCACTACATGACATAATGGACACTGGGGGCTTGAAGGTGGTCCTTGTCAAGTGGAGCTTCCTACGCACTTCGGATGGAGACAGCGCTTGTACCATGATGTTTCTAATTTGGAATAGGAAAACCACTTCTCGGAGACGAGAGAGGTTCCTGATAATGCTAGTAAAACATCGTCGCATTTTCTGCGCTACGTTACAAAAGAACAATCATGAATCCTGTCCACCCCGCTCGATCACTTTCTACCACGGGTACTTTCTCACTTCGTCCTCCTTTTCTATCTCTAGACCCTCTGCAACCTGTCTCTCGTGCTCTTTGTCGAGATAATCTAGAAGGACATCGCCGTACTTGTCCCGTCCCTTGTACACCGACACAGGACCGTCCCAGCTGCGGACCGCACTGGCCAATCGACCGGGAACATAGGGCTCGTTGGCCATCTCCGTGACGGGCAGGAAATAGGTGCGGACCGTGAAGCAAACGGCTCCAGTCTTGGGTAATCTGCGAAGAGACTGCCTCTCAGAGCGGAACCAGTGGTGGTCAATGGGCTTGTTCTTCTCGGCGGTGCTCCAGCTCACGACAGGCTCGTCTTCGCTGCCGATACTCCAGCTCCAGGCGAGACCATCATCAACCTGGATGAAGTAGTTGTTTCGGCTGTAAAACTGGTCGCACTTGAGGCGGCTGAAAAACTTGAGCATTCCAGTCTCCAGCTTCTCCTGGTAGTGGGGCACATCGCCATGGTAGTGGATTTGAGACAGCGACATGCCGTACTTGTCGGACAGCCTCCAGAAGCCGGCCAAGAGAATAGCGCCTGCAAGTAAATAGTACTGTCCGTCGGGTCGCTCAATCATGATGGCTAGGTCATCCTGCACGAGCTTGGCGCAGATGGCCATTGGGTCCTCGCGCATTGGCGTCTCCACAATGTTAAATGATTCGCCGGACCACAGGTTGTCGATGCCCACGGCGGTTCGCTTGAACATGGTGGGATATCGCGCAGGCAGGTAGTCTGTCAACTCTTGCAGAAGCTCCATGACAGCTGGGTAGGCATCGGGGTGTGTTCCCACGCACTGGCTGCCCCGCTCCTTGATGCGCCGTGTCTTTTCGGCGTGGTATTTCGGAAACTGGTTGTCCAGCTCAATCCACTCCTGCGGCGGGATCTGGCGGAGACCCATTGTCACGTTGTACTTGGGACCATAGCGGAATGCGCGGTATGGCAGAGGTTTTGTGGTTTCGACCGACCAGTTCGGATACGGCTCTGGCACCGGTGTTTTGAAAGGCTCATTTGTCTTGGATGGTTTAGGAGCAGTATCGACTTTGACGGTTTGTGAAGGACGAAATATACGGAGCGACAGCTTGTCTGTCACTCGTAGATAGTACAGAACACTCGAGGTGATGAAGAGCAGAACTGCGGGCACAACCAAGTCCTTGTATTGGACGATAACACCGACCACAGGCGCCATGATTGCTCAGATTGATAAAGAAACGCAAATTTAGCAAAGTTGAACGTGGCCAGAAAGCATGATAGTGAACAAACCACCGAGATTAGATATTCGCCAGAAAGTCGCGGGCGGTGTGATGAGTTATCTACAAGTTCGCACATTGTGTCTCAGCCGCCCGGATGGAACATTGTTATCCCAAACCTAAATGATAACACGCCAACAAATTGTCTATCTCGATAATGTCACGCGGATGCTCGAGCTGCTTTCTGATAAGATAACCGGACTAGCCACTACCAGTGATGCGTAGATCCCTGGTGGTGCTCTACCCCGCAAATCTGTATCTCAGTGTCCCGGGAACCTTGCCCATTTTGGGGCACGCAACGCGGGTCATCATGATGTGTGGGGTGGCGTCTCACATGCTGGCAAAGGTTGAGCACCAGAGCTAGGCTCGTCTCGGAAATATTCAAAGATCCGGGAACAATGTCAATAAGGAGTAGCAAGAGGCGGCGCACAGGGTCGATTCACTGGTCGAGTCCAAGTGCATCTGGGGAAGGTGTCGGCAGTGGTAGAATTTATCTGTTGGATGTGGGTAAATGAGGGGGCTATATGAGGCGTTAAATTCTCTCCCTTTGATCCTGTGAGCATCACACATCAATCACAAGTCAATCACACACCTGTTGGACTCAATTCCCAACCCCCTCAATACTTCAATCCTCAACACCTTCTCCACAAAAACCAAAACCCACACCCAACAGCCACTATGCCTCTCGCAATGGAGTACCACCCCCAGGCCCAGTCCAAGTACGAGATTCCTCTGCTTGCGGGCGACAACGCCTTCCTTGGAGACGTCTTCTCTAGCGATAAGATCAACTCGGAGAAGCCCATCTCGGCTGGCTTCTTCCGCCTCAAGAAGGGAGAGCCCCTCACCTACACCTACACCTATGATGAGATGAAGATCATCCTTGAGGGTGACTACACCATCACAGATGAGACTGGCAAGAGCGTCACTGCCTCTCCCGGTGATGTCTTCTTCTTCCCTAACGGTGCCACCATCACTTTTTCCACCAGTGATTACGGATTGGCCTTTTTCGTTGGTCAGAGGAAGAGTATTTAAGTGCAATGGAATCATACCTTGATAGGACAATTAAATAGATGAAATAAAATGCCCAAGGGTAATTAGTAACTTGTGGTTCTCGTGGGTTTAAAAATGTGCACCGCTCGTGGGACTGTGAAACGTGGCGACTGGAAAAGATGGCTTCGTGATCATTTATACATTAATATCATACATGGTAGTATCATTGCGGGTAAAAACGCCTTCATCGCGCTCGGCTTTTCTTTCATTCACCCGAACATGGTTCGGAGATTGTTGTCCTCCATGACGTCAACCCAATGCACTTTGGTGCATCCCGGCAGCTCATTATCATATGCATCCCACACGGCCCGAATAAGCTTTTTAGCCACCTTAACCGGCTTCGGCGGGAGGGTGTTTTCCAAAATATTCAGCCTTCCCATGATGAAGTGGCGGGCGTTGCTGATGTCAAGCGACAGTTGAGATATTAAGCCTGGACCGAGCGCAGCAGCCTGCGAGATGCCAACGCCATTGGAGGATTGGAAGGGGTTAGAGCTGTCGGAGAAGGGTGGGAACTGCTGGTCCAATGAGGACAGCCCAGAGTTCCACGGAAGATCAAGCAAATCAAATGGCGCACTTGTGTCGTAACGAAGTCCTGTGCTAGCGGAGATATATAGCAATGGCTGGATGGGTCGGCTTCCTGAAGATGGTGGGATATGCTCCATGACTCTAGTCAATCGAAGGCTCAGAGGAATAATCCACTCCTCCCACGTCGCATTTCCGCCGTAGAGTGTGGTAGAATTGATAGGAAGCCTCAACGAGACCAGGTCGGGGAACGTTTGGTAGAGATGCAACAAAGCCGCCAGCTGATAGGCCTCTGCAATTTTTGCGAGGTGGAAGTAGGGCGTCTTCTGGTCTCCGGTATCATCCGACTGGGGCATTGATGGAAATTCCAGCTCGAGCAGCTTCTCCTCCAGCTTCTTTGCCTCGGACATTTCTGCAAACTCCAAGTCAATCCGTGCACCTTCTTGCCCCTTTTTTCGGATGCTCTGGCGGTACTTTCTACATAATCGAATCGACTTGGTGAATAACTTGGAGGTGGCTGTAGAAATTCCTGTCCATGGGTGTATGTAAGTGTCCACACCCCTCTTTCCAACAGCTTGACTACAATCAATTTCAGAATCCCCCTGAGACTGAATCTCGTCAATGTGGTCATCATCTGTTACCACCGCTAGGAGCATCTCGCAGTAAGCCAAACATTTGTTGAAGAATGATAGCATCTCGGTATCCTTTTCGTAAAATGGCGGAAGTCGTCGGTTCAGACGTTGAAGGAGTAATCTTGCCTCTCTGAAGAACGGCAGTCCCAATTGGTTTGTGTCGACCCAGCAAACAGATGTTCCCACACAAAACAAGGAGAAAAGAAGACCGATAGGGATGGTGTCCAAGTACACTCGACTCTTGACGGTTCTGACTTCGGCTTGAATAGATTCTATTGCTGTTTGTAGGAGCCTCGTCGCAGGCTGTCTCATGTGCGGCATCCGCGTTGAGAGAAAGGCAGCCGACATGCTCTGGAGAGAGCTAAACACTGACTGAGATTCATGCCATAGCTCTGTGGCTAGCTTGCGGTTGAGGTTCGCAGGTGAGTCAAACCCTGACCAAGCCGGACACACTCGCTCAAACCAATTGGTAATGAGGAGCGAAGATGTATCTGTGAAAGGTGCCGTCATGAATAGCGGTACTTCTGGGAGAAATCCAGCAGACATGAGAGCTGAGTCGGCAATATCATACTCTGGATCCAATGATACCCCACCCACAACTCCAGATGGCCTCCTCCTTGGACTTGAGCTACCAGCTTCCAGCATTGGGGGAAGATCCAAGGAACCGAACTCGCTTGCAACATCAATCGGAGGCGGTCCATTCTCATTGAAATTCTGGTCGTCTGACCCGCTTGAACTAGATGGGATACTCATCGAGGCGCTCGCTTCACTTGAGATGGACTCGCTGTCCCGGCGGTTTCGAGGGACAGGCGCCCTAATTCTTCGCACAGGTACCAACGCATTGCTTGGCATGCTATTGAAGTTCTCGGAGACATCTCGGGATGAGGTCGAAGTCGAGGTACCCGATTCGGGCTGGTGTTTGAACGACCACTTAAACTCTCTCCAATAGCCTCCACACTTTATCCCCTTTCCCGTGCACCGCAGGCACTCTGGTCTCGTTTCATCGCATTTTGTCTTGGCACAAGGTTAGCTGGATGGGTTCCATTTGTCGGGGCGGACCTGGGCCGTACATGTTTGGCCTTGCAGGTGAGACATCCGGCACGTGACCGGGGATTGGTTCCGGCTCGTGACTTGAATGCGACGCTTTCGCCGGTCTTTGCTCTCTTCTTGTTGGGCATGTTTGGAAATACTGCGGGGCAAGAGTGGGAAAAGGGTGGTATTAGACGGCAAAGGGAGATTTCACACAATAGGCAAAGAAGAAAGGACGGGAATCGATAAGAGGGTGGTGATGTTATTTTTTTTATGTCTCAGGTTGTGGCCAAATGGGACGGGTGCAATCGCGACGATCCCTCTCGCTACAGGTAGCCCAACGCCGACCAGGGCTGGAGGTTTATATGGTGGGAGAAGGAGGCTCGGCCCTGGAATATACGTGGAAAATGCGGGGAAATGCACAGTTTGCAGACCTGCATATACCACTATCTCAGCTATTCCTCATCGAGCCCGGCGACGCCAGCAGGTGGTTGTAGCTTGCGCTGATAAGCAGCCGGAGTTCGTTCGTGGATCGGCATCTGGGCTCGACGAGAGCCAGGCTGGTGCGCACGCTAAGCGAACTGGTGGCTTGGGAAGAGCACTCATTCACGGCCGGCGACTGGTGAAGCAAAGTTCAGGGTGCAACCCGGAGCTTAGCAGTATCTTGCCGATAAGCCGGCCCGTCCTGTCCGGGTCTCTTTGTTTTGGATGGTGTCATGGGATTGTTTCAAATTTTTACAAAAAGCAAGCCCGGGGGGCAGCGATAATGCCATTGAGGCAGGGTGAGATGGGCATGCGAAGCTACAGCTTGTAGCCGACGTGAGGAGGGCCACCCACACACCTCGCCAACAAAACGATTCTTGTGTGCAAAAAACAAGACGGGGCAGTGTCCTTTTATCAGCGCGCCCGAGAGCCCACCGCCTCTTTATACTATGTACGATTTGGCAACAATCCAAAGCAGGTAAAAGAATCCCACAGGCAACGAGAATCGCTCAAATTCCCGATCTCCGAGCTGGATCTGGCCCTCGCGATGCTGCGGGGTTCGTCGCCTCTCTCCCGATAACATGATGTGGAGGCGTTGCATCGAGGGCGGAGTTGAGCACCGGAGGCACGGAGGCACGGCTCCTACCCCGACAACTCCGAAGCCACCGAAAGGTCAGCATCGGTCAAAGACGGCTGGATGCCATGTTTGTGAATATCTACACATATATACCCCAAGATCCCTCTACGCGGCGTTGCAATTGAGTCATGGATCTTCGCGGATGCAACTCGTTTGTTGCGTGTGCTGTGGAACTTGCCGCCACACAAGACATCCGGGCGACATTCCAAACAAGCCACGGCGTTGTCTCAAGCTGACCGCCTGGGGTGAGCATCCCTCAAAATGAGAGGGAGTCTGGGAAGGAATATTGAGTTCAATCACGCACCCCCAATTAATTATACGAACATGACACAGCCCTTGGGGCCATCAGCTCTGCTTGCTCTTGCCAGCCGCAAAGCAACAGCACATCGTTCTCGTGCCAAGTGGCAATGTCACATCGCGTCGGTAGAACCCCAAGTGCCGGCTGTTGGCTAAACCGTCTTGCCATGCCACAGTCCTCAATACGTGTCAAACAACAGTCCTTTCGTAAACCCCCACCTCGTGACCAAGAGATAGACATCTGACCACGCACCTCGTCCTCTGGCAGATGAAGTCCGCGTCGCCCGCCCGATGCTCTGAATCTCCCTGTGCCGGGAACTCGACCCCGATTCGGAATAGCGCGCCTGATAAGACACCCTTGCCCTAGTGTGGGGTAGAGATAATTGGCGAGAGGCTATCACCTGGTGTTGGTGGCTTACCCTGGAGAATTCCAAGATTTCAGTTCCCGGATGCCTGGAGCAACAAGGTCAAGCGAAGACAAAGATTAAGGCTAGAAGGGAAAGGCTGGATTGTCTTGGAAAGGCAGTAGGATGAAATAGGTATATCTTCGCGAACAGTCCGCGCGTGCCGAATCATGCACAAAAGATGAGATCTGAGAGCTGCATAACCACTACCAAACAGTAGGTACTGGCCCTGTAGCATCACGTCGCGATACACGACCTTTACCTTGGGATGCACATGATCATGCTCCGTTTCGTAATGGGCAACGTTTTTACCTACTCCGGTATTCCAACCCGTTAGACTAAACTCGTGCGGTAAGACCAAGATCGAACCTCGAATTAAATGACGGGCTGTTTTTGATGCGGGGGATTCTGCGCCACAGATCTACATGCTCTCATTTTGCCTTCCCACTGACAGAAAACGCATAGACCCAGAATCTGTACTCAGCGCCACATGGAAAAAGCACAAGGCTGCGTGTAGCGTCGCCAAGAGCCGTTAGCAGGTTGGATGATTAGCAGTGGGTTTCTGAACTTGGAGATTTGCGGGGGTTCAGGTGGATACCGGAATCAGATGACCGAGCTCAAGGTGTCTTTAGTCATGAACATCTTGCACTCGTACTATAGCCTATTTACGCACAAGACATGTGTAACCTTGAACATTGCAAATGAAAACGTCTCTAGTGGTTCGTGTCATGAAAATGACCCCCATAAGCCATTCACCCCCGCCCCCCAAAAATCGGATGTGTCATGGCTCAATTTAATCTCCACTTCTTCTCCCAGCCCTGGAAGAAAGGACTCTCGGCTAGTGTGTGATGCTCCCAGTCCTTCTCCATCAATCCTTTTTCGATCTGCGCCTTCTCATACTTCTCCATCGTAGGCTTGACGACATGCTCGGTGTGATATGAAGCCTTGTACTTCATCAGGTTCTCCTTGCCTTCGTTGTAAATCTTGAGCATCAGGGAGGGGATGTAGGGCTCATCCTCGAACTCGGTAATCTGGCTGAATAGAGCCTTGAAGCCGAAGACGATGCCACCAGACAGGGGTAGTCGGCGCAGGATCTGCCAGTCGACGCGGAAGTAAAGGTCCTCAGGCTTCAGGTTCGGGTCTTGCGTGTCTCGGTGAGAGAATTCAGGGTCATCCTCCTGCATGTAGAGCGGTTGTCCAACCTCAATGCCCCATGACCCTCTCTGAATGGGCTGGTTTGTGGTCAACTTGGTGAAAAATCTAACAACACAGGTTAGCCGTGTCTCGCGGAGATTGGCAGCCGTACGGACCTATCCATGCTGAATTCCATCTTCTCCTTGTAATCAGGAACAGCCTTGTGAATAGCCGGCAGTCCAAGTCCTATTCTCGCACCAACATTCCATCCAATCGAGGAGCAAACAATACCAGCTCGGAAGACGTAGCGGCCAGTGGCGGGATCTCGGAGGACGATAACATAGTCTTCTGGCACGTTGTTCAAGAGCACCATAAGCGGAGCTGTGTTTTGAAGGTCGGTTTCAGTGCCAAGAATGTGATTCACAAGAGTCCTCTTCTCCCTCAGCTCGAACTGGTTTGGGTAACGCGCGCAGATGAATTGCACAACCATCTCCATCAGCTCTTTGCAGACAAGCTCAGAGCCCGGTAGAGCTTGCAAGATGTCCTTTCCGTGCTTCCTGTAAAGCTCCTGTCGTTGAGCAATACGCTCGCGGTACGAGTTTTCCAACTCAACCCAGAAATCCGTGTCCAGCTTTGTCAGAGCTACACATTTGTTAGCTGTGGAAAATGGGAGTCTTTAACGCCACGTACACATGGTTTGGTGGTACGCCCATCGAAGAGGTCGGTAGGGCCGCGGCGTGGCCTTGTCAATGTCGAAATCGGGAACAGGCGTTGGCAAAGGAACGCCCGACAGCGCGGCGTAGTCGGGAAAGTCTCCCATGTTTTTGATATCGCTCACGCGAAATCCACTATATAGATAGCTGGACGGATCCGCAGTGCGGTAGTCCTCGTCCAGATTTACAAGCTTAGCCTTGGTCAACTTGGTCAAGTCGGCCGTCTTGAACCCATGCGGAGCGGGCGGGAAGACATCCACATAGTCGGCATCGGCACGCTTCTTGGTCTTGTTTGGCGTTGGCTTCGGCGTTGGCTTTGGCGCAGCAAAGAGGTTGGAGACGCGGCTGAAAAGCTTTGGGTTTTGCAGTATCAGATGGATAATGACGGAGAGTGTGCCAACAGATAAAAAGATGCCAATCAGCGCTGGGCCTTGACCCAGCTGGACGATATCCGAGAGAACGGACATGATGAATTTTGATGGTTGGGATGGATTTGCACCATGTGGTGTGGGCATACATGAGTCGGGCCGCCGCTCGCTTGGTACTTTATACGTTGACTACGTCAAAGATGGCTTGTTGTCCTCCATGCATTAATCAAGCACCTAAGGGCTGGCTTGGGTTGACTTTCTGAGACTATGATGGTCGCTCCGACCAGCCCGTACAGGGGTCTAGCCACATCTAGGTAAACTTGACGCAAGTCGAACCCCGCTCCTGTGCCGTAGTGATAAGCACATTGCATCGAGGTCGATGTGCCGACTCCCCTGTCGGTGAAACCTGATTCGGCCCTGTCCATGACTTTCTTCTGCGTGGCTTTTGTTCGATGCTCATTGGGAAAACCGACATGGTGTGTGTTTTATTACGGAATTCGGCAATACAAAGCGCGCAATGGAAAATGGTGACTGTGATTGGGCCTCGATATCTAGCCTGCGTTTAAGCCGAGGTTATGCTGTGATAGCTAGTCTTAGGCACAATTGGACATGGAACAAAGCTATTAGACCGGGGCCAAAGCTGGCAGATCGGACACAGTTGGCAGATCGAAGGAAACCTGGCAGGCGGGACAAAAGCTATCTCGATGGGTCAAACCTCTTGGGCGAGACCAGAACAGGCTGTGTGACATGCGTGGCAGATGGCGCGACTAGTGTATAGCTGAGCTGTAAAAGAAGAAAAAAACATCTTAGGTTTTGAGACATGGCTTGGACTTTTTCCATAAATAAAAGAGCAGATAATTTTATGAAGAGAGATTCATGTTCTTCTTTGGACAGAAAAAATCGTTTTAATCCATCCTTATAATATCTGATTGATTGATTTTATCACAGTTTTTTTTTATTCTTATTGTTTTTTTTATTTTTTTTTTTTTTAAATATTCTTTTCTTGGTCGACACCCTGCCTCTTATAACCAGCTGTAGCCCGTACAAGGGCTACCTTCAGGAGCCCCTAGCAGGCCCATCATCAGCCCACAACGACAGACACAATCCACAGCGGCAGACCTAGCGGCCCACGGCGGCACACTTGGTGACCCACAGCGGTACAGTTAGCGGCCCACAGCGGTAGACATAGCGGCAGCTATTGTGGCCTTTAGGGCCTGCCAACAGCAGGGATCCCAGCTACATTCAGAGATGTGATAGCTTTTTTTTTCTTCTTTTTTTTTTAATTAATAAAAATAGCGATTCGAAAAAGTTCTCCTCGCTAGACTAGCTACTGCAGTAGTCATCTGCAGATCGCTACGGCAAAAGATCTAGTAGAGCAGGTCCCAGTCAACACACCTAGAGTCGCCCCAACCTACTCAATGGGCGTTGCACGCCCCAAGCGACAAAAGCAGCCCGGTGGCAGGCAGCTCTGCCTGTCGCTAGATTGTTGATTTGTCGGCATCGGGTTTTTTTTAGATTTCTTTTTATAATGTACAATAAATATTTATTTACCGAGGCGAAATGATTTGAACGACCAGACCTATTGTTGAGCACTATTTATGCCGCTGTTGTGTTCTGGTTCCTGCATCACCTAGTCGAGGCCACCTCTTGTTTTTCCACAGGAGTAAACAACTCTCCGCAAGCTTTATCTGCAGTAAACCTTGATATATTTATTATCCAATTACTTTCAAACAGGTTCTGGTAGTATTGACTGCCTAGGTTCGGGAATCTATAAATATCCCAATATCCCTCCATCCTGAGGCGAAATACAGTGAAATAAAAAATTGTCATGTAATTTTAAGATCAAGCGCTCATCCTCCCTTCGCATCAAGCCAATCGTCTAATTCTCTGCCATTAGTCCCTCTTGGTCTCTTCCAGCACAGGCTCGCTCGTCCTGGGCGAACCCGAGCTTCGCGCAACGCCGTTAGTCACGGCCAGAGCCGGATCACCACCGATCAACCCCTCCCAGTCGACGTCGGAGAGGTAGGCAAAGTCGAGACCGCGGATCTCGCTCTCCTCGCTGGCTCGCAGGTGGAGGCCGGGAATCTTGTTGATGACGAAGAGCAGGATGCACGAGACGAAGAATGACCAGGCGGCGCACGTCGTGGCACCCGCGAGCTGGAGGCCCAGCTGGCGCCAGTGATGGTTCCACCATCCACCCTTGTACATGTCCCCGCTGACGCCATCGAGGGCGGGAACGAACTGGGCCGCGAAAAGACCAGTCAGGATGTCACCAAAGTAGCCGCCCATGCCGTGGATGGCAAAAATGTCCAGGCCGTCGTCGATGGAGAGGATGTACTTGTACTTGGCGACGTAGAAGCAGAAGATGGCAGTCAAAAAGCCGATGAGTGCAGAGACGTACACGGGGACTAATACTGCGTCAGTACATAGTGTCGATCTAGTGGGTACCATGACATACCGTAGCCAGCAGCTGGCGTAATTCCGACTAGACCAGAAATGATACCTGAGCAGAATCCGACCAAGCTAAACTTCTTGGTGTAGAGGTAGTCGAGAATGACCCAGCCGATACCACCGCCGCAAGCCGCAAAGTTGGTGTTGACGACGACGTAGACGGATCGCAGGCTCAGGTTAGCGGTACTGGCGCCGTTGAAGGCGAACCAGCCGAACCAAATGAAGACGGTGCCGATGCACATGAGAAGGGGGCTATGGGGCTTGAAATGGACCGCCTTTCGCTGCTGGACGGTGCTGTCAGCGATTCGGGGGCCCAGCATCATGGACCAGGCAAGGGCGCCGAATCCACTGGCAATGTGCACAGGGCCAGAGCCGGCAAAGTCGTAGAGGCCGAGCTTGTACAGCCAGCCGCTGGGGTTCCATTCCCAGTAGGCGAGGCTAAATTTATTTATGTTATTGCTAAGGTTCTGCGAAGGAATAGGCAGGCCTCACGTACATGTAGTAGACAAAGGTGGTCCAGCAGAGCAAGAAGACCATGCTGGGGAAAAGTCGGCCACGCTCCAGCATGGCACCAGCCAGAATCATGGCAGTGGCTGTGACGAAAGTGAAACCAAACGCGGCATCTTTGAATTTGATGGTCAGTTTTGCGACTTTCGGGTGCTGGGAGTGATGCTTACAGAGAATGTCGGGAACGTCGGTGTTGGCGAGCGACGGGGAAGCAAGGACATTGTGGAAGCCGGCCAGCGACATGTCTCCCAGAATGGGGTTGGTGGTTCTCGACTGGTACAGAGAGTAACCATAGACCCAGAACTGGATTCCGCAAGCGCATGCGCAGAAGAGCGATTGCAGAATCATGGTCAGGGCAGACTTGCTACGGTGCATACCGGCATAGAGAAAGCCGATAGCCGGCGTGATTTGCCAGCAGAGAATCGTGCATACCAGCAGCCAGCAAAGATCGCCCTTGAAAAAACCGTGTGAGAAGCATCCATGAAATATGTCGAGTCTTAACACACCTTGTCGTAGGGGGCATTGAGGTCCTGGGTGATCGGGTCGCCGCCCTGAGGGTCGACGCTGTAGTCGGGCCACTCAGTGACCGGCGTAATGGTCGACATTGTCATCGATGAAAAAGCCGTCGTCGCAGTGCGGATGGTTCGGGGTGGGTGTGCTGCTGGGTGTTGCGTAGGGAGCTGATTGGCGATAGGTTCTGGCGTGCCAGTCCTTGAAAATAAGCTTAATTGAGGACGTCTTTTTGCTGGGATTTTTTCCCCTTCGACGGACGCTACTGCCAGATACGTCTTTGCTTTTTACGAAAGCAGGAAAAAACTCCAGGCAGGCATCTACTTATACTCTCTCTCCGTATTGTGCTACGTACAGCAGATCACGTCTGCAAATCTCTTGGCATTTTGTCTTAATCTGACCCCCTGGCGGGAATAGACCAGCCATCGGGCACGAAACTTGGTGACGATTATGGCGTCTGGGACTTTATCCTATCCCGGATAGGGAAGAAGCTGGCGCGGTCCTACGAATGAAGGACGCAGAGTGGTCGACGTCTTATCAAGCTGCGTGAAGCTTCGACGCCTTGCAGGCCGGGGCTTGAATGCCAAGAGATAAGACCCGTGGTGTCTTATCCGATAGACGGGACAGCTCTGAGATGCCCTGTTTTGCTTTTTGGTGACGGAGCTTGCTTACCCTGTACCACATTGTGGCGTTTTAGTTGGCTAGTTGCAGGGCTCCGCTTTGTGCTCCTCTCTTTTGGCGCCCTCGGCCAACCGAGCCGCGTTCCATGGTCCCGAGATGCAGGGTTTGTGATGTATTTGGCTGGGCCATCATGACATAGTAAGACAGCACCCGAGTCGACAAATTGACCACATTTTACAGCACTGTGCTTCCCCGCCTCACCCATCAATGTATCCATTCAACAAGAAAATCCCCATTCCACAGAACAAGCCACAAGGCTGGCCCCACCCGCCAGCTATTCAAAGTTCAATGCACGTGATGCGCGAGCCAATGTGCCACGGTTTCTCCGGGCTCCATCTCATGACAACTCTAGCTCCACAACATCATAGTACGCGTACAGTGGCCAAGCCAGTGGCCTCGATGCGTCGTAGGATCCCTTAACACTGATGCTAAAATGCCGGCCCTGGGGTACAAGAAGTCTCGCACGGGGTGCCTGCGGTGCAAGCAGCGCCGCGTCAAGGTGCGGACTGGCACGCCCTTGTTCCCATGTCGCGCCTGGCTCCTCATGGCTAATGAAACTGCATAGTGTGACGAGAAACGCCCTTGTACCGCCTGCATAAGACACAATGTGGAGTGCACCCTTGTGACGACTGCGAACCGGCAAACCCATTCGCCCTCGGGCGCGTCTAGCCAGGGTGAGGAACAAGCCTCGAATGGCCATGTATGTCTAGACTCGGAACCTGCGGAGACATGTTTCTAACCACAATTTAGCGAGTGCCGAAACTAGCCGTTATAGGTGGTCGGTCATCTACTCCCAAAGGTGTCCCTATCTTACCTAGGAGCCAGAGCGAGCAGTCTCTTTCTACTGACCCATATCCCTACTTTGCAAGATTCACCACTCACACAGGCGAGCTCTTGGACTCTAACCCGGGTTCATGTATGATTGATTTAGAGCTCATGCACCACTGGTCAACACATACACATCTATCATTACCGAGAGCCGAGGATGCACATAGCGTGTGGCAGTATGTGGTACCGAGGATGGCGTTTAGACATCAATTCCTCATGAGCCAGCTCCTCGCAACCTCAGCCTTCCACCTTGCCTATCTAAATCCAGGCCAGCACCGTGCCTATTCACTAAGGGCATCACAGCATCAGGATAACACTGTCTCTCTCATGAGAAAAGAGCTGGCCGAAGTTACGATGCAGAATTGCGATGCCCTTTTCACAACTTCTCTACTTCTCCTGTTTAGTGGATTTGCCGGAGGAACGAACCAATCAAATTTGGCAGAGCTATCCATTGAAGACCTCTTGGATATATTCCTTCTCACAAGAGGAATCAGCACTGTGCTGAAATCAGCTGAAGAAGCCATCGCAAACGGTGCTATGAAGGAGTTTTTTGCGTTGCCTCAGTCTCCCACTCCACCCATGTCGGCTACTCTCCAGGCCTTGATTGAAAAGGTCGAGTGTCTTGGACAGCGGCTCAAGAATAATCAACCAGAAGACCATGCGCTCGCCGTGGTCGAGGCTGAAATTGGTAGTCTCGCCACATGCATTCACCACGCCCACGCTACTGCACCTAAGCCCGAGGCACGGATGATGGCGACTTGGCCGATCTATCTCAGTCCTGATTACATTGCTCTTGTTCGCCAGAGGCATCCTGCTGCTATGGCACTTTTGATGTATTACTGTGTGATATTGTGTATGGCGGAGTCGTCATTTTGGTACTTAAGAGGATGGGGGCTGGGCGTGGCAAAGGCTATTCAGAACGCCATCGATCCGTCGTGGAACGATATTGTTGAGTGGCCGATGGGATTTATTACCGCCCAAAGCACGGCCAACCGTTAATTGAAACATCTAACGTAAATTTGTTTTATCTCAGCAACGCACCATGTATCATGTCAACATGTTGAAGCAAGTGTGGTATAACAACTACGGGCTATTTGTGTTGCATGTTGGGTGCGCATCTGTAACACGGCTAAAAGGTGCGTCGGGGTAGATTATTGTTCGGGGTGAATGGGTTAATGTAGCTCATTACTGTATGCTGGAAGATATATAATAGTTGAATATATCTTGGTATCCACTTTGCCAATAATCATTCCTCAATACGTTTGAGTTGCCTCGGGGTATCTCTTCAACCAATCGCTGATTTATCCATGCCTCCGTTAATTTCCAAGTCGTATTTACGCAGTGTAACTTCAAAACCAATCATTTGGGCCTAATCGGGTCCATGGACCCTTGTCCCGATATTCTGCCTTCATCCAATGTAACCTGATCGTAGTTGACGTTGACCTAATAGAAATTAGTATCAACATCTGGGTAACAATTGGGCAAGGAAGCAGCTTACAGCCGTGGTGCGAATAATGCCGTTATATGTCATGATTTCCTCCTCGCTATCGTTAGGACTGTGACTGCGAATCTCTGTCCGCGTCCTGTTGTTCAGGTGCAAATCTTTGAGAGGGAAGGTGCTTCCCATGGGCGTTTGACGTCGCGCAGTGCCTGGGCTGCTATCTGATTTGTTGTAGTCCATGCCCTCTTCGTGGCTGCCTTGAGTCGAAAATAACCCGGGGAACATCTTGCGGAACAGCGGCCGTAATACCGGGCAGCACGCTGCGATGATGGCCAGATTAACCTCGACGCAGCTCAATGTGTCGCCGAGCGAATCTCGATAGTAGTAGTCTTTGTCGTAAATCTTGCGGTGGAGCTCGATGACGCGGATGATGCCCACTATTGTCACGCTTTATTGGTTAGTCCGTGTGTTAAACCATGCTGAAACAATTACTCACAATCCGCCCAGCAGGAACACGACAATTAATCCGATTTTGGCTGCAACCCGCATTTTCAAGCCAAGAAAGACCCAGAACGGGATGATCAAGACGAGGACATCCGTGACGATGGTGATGATGGCTGTGGATATGTAAAAGACTGGCGTGATTTGTTTCGTTCTCTTGACGGAAAGATCCCAGAAAGCGTTAATGGGTGTCGTTTGGAAGATGACGGTAAAGAAAATGGCAATCATGAGGGCAATGTTGAACGTGTTGAGGACGTAGATGGACCATCGGATGCTGTCTCTGTTGCCGCCGAATCGAAGCAGTAACATGAGGACGGAGGATTTGACGAGGGCCAGGATCGGGTTGTACAGGACCTGCATGATCCAGTTCCAGAATAGAGCGGGCTCTGGGTCGTAGTCTTTGGGGAAGTCTTCCCTTGTGAATCCGATGTAGTCGTATTTAAAAACTGGAGGGGTTAGCTGGTGTGGATCAACGGGTAGGAAGGCTGCGTACAGAGATAGTTTGGTCCAACCAAGGCCAAAGAAAATGCCTAAAAACACAGAGTCAGTATTTGGTCAGTCGAGTACACAGGACCATGGGCAATCAAGTACCATAGCGGCGCATGCGAGCCAGTCATCTAAAGATGGCATTAGTTAATCTCGCATCCAAATGCAGGCCGAATTTGTCTTGACAATATTCTTACCGCATCCAAGCTGCTTCGAGCTGAAACGAGAGTACATGCGCAGCGCGCACATCGTAAAAGCAAAGAATGTGATGAAGAAAATGATGGCGATGGCGCTTTGCTGGAGTGGAGTCGTGGGCAGTTCGCTTACTGGGGCATAGCGAGTCTGTAGGTGACCCCCATTATTGGAGGCTCCCAGGCTGACTGCCGCCATGCCTCCGTACCTGCATTGACGAGGAATTCAGCCCGAAGCAAGAAATGGCAGGGGGAAAAAAGGAATCTGGTTTGTTTATGGGACGACGTAGGTCGGTCCTCGTGAGCAACAACGCGACACGGGCCTCCGAACAAGCCGGAGAGGGGCCTTTGGATGAGTAGGCAAACAAAGCACACGCAGCCTTTTATTTCGGAATGACAGGAACTGGGAGTCTTGGCTCCCCCCACCCAAGAAGCCCAAACGTGGGCCTTGAAGAAATAATATATTTATGCGCAACTCGGGCTACAGGGAGCTGTCCATGAGGACAAACGGCGGAGCGACAAGGAAGCGGCATGTGGCTTTTTTTTTTTTTTTTTGGCGAGACACAAAACGGTGAAGACTCGCAACTCTGCAAGCGACACGACAGACGGCGAACCTTAACTCAAACAGAGGAATGATGGGCACGCGAGAGCCCAACCTGTTGACCTAGTGGGTGTATCCGAGAGATTGGGCTGCCCGCCACCAGGAAGAACCCATGCTCTCTCTATCAGGGACACACCACTGACTGCCATGGGTATTTTTCCCCCCCATGGCGCACCACGTTCGTGTAGGGAAAATGGCAAACGCAATTGTTTCCTTTTTTAGCGTCGTTGGACCTCCTCATCGGTCTGGTGTGTCTCGGGCTCGGCTGCAACACAATGGCATTGTTCGGGAATGGGCTGCCACACCCTTTTTTCCACCTTACGCGGAATCACAGCTCCGGAATGTCCGATTCATTCGATCGTCGCTCGCCTGGGACACGACGACACAGAGCTAATGCGCGCCGCAGCGCAGTGAGTGACCCCCTTCCGGCCTGCCGAGCCAGTCAATCGCACACCGTCTGTGCTTGCTAGCCTCTGCCGCTAACACGACGGATGCCCTAAAAACCCCAAGAAAGGGCACTGCTGTCACAGCAAGTCTAGCTCGCTTCGAATCCCGGCAAAGGTAAAATTGGTAGAGGAAGAATAACAATCAAGGCAATTAAAAATAAAAACATGGGCGGGTTGTTTGCGTGGCACATACACGCATGAGCGGCAGCGTCATCGAGCAAACCCTGGCTTGGCCTTGTTTACCTTGCGGCGGGAAGATCTCGCATGGTCGCAACCAAACAGATTCCAAAGCCCGTCAAAATCCGATCAAGATCGCCCGCCTGCGTCGGATCCGCTTTGTATCCCTTTCCTTTCCCCGCCGTGCTGGGCTGCAAGAGATGCCGGTAGTCCACACTTAGGGCTGCGGCATTTGCCTCGTCTCGACACATGGGGAAATTATTCGTATTCAGCAGTCTCCCCCGACGCCGACACGGTTATTTTCGAGGACATCACTACCAGGCAACTTGTTGGCCATGCAAAACCTGCGCCTTCGTTAACCTCCCTGTCGCGCAGCTGTTGGTTGATCCGGAACTTGTCCAGCCGCATCCTTCTCGAGGTCTGGCGTGCGTCCAGGGTTCTTTTTTTTCAAGGGTCACCACATAAGCGAGGGACGCCGCGGAACGCCACAGCAGCTAGGTGAACGGCAAAGCCCGTTCCGGGGGAAATAGTCAACTTCCTAAAGGCCGGAGCCACGGACACGGGCTCGTTCTTGTTCTAGGGGCACCTTTTTAAGAAAGATGGGCTTGGTTTTGTTTAGGCTCTGAACGGTGATACCATCCAGCAAACAGCTACCGTTGCCCAAAAGAACCCCCCCCTCCCTCCTTTGTCCTAAAACGCAGCCTGCGCGCAGATCTTGTCCCTAACGGGCGGCCCGCCGTGCCAGACCCCGCACAAGCTCGACGCGGCGGCGCTCGCAAGGATAGCCCAGCTGCGGTATATGCGGGGAACAGGGAGCAGACACCATATCGCTTAGGTACAAGTTGGTCCTTGGCGCTGCTATCGACCGGCGACGATGGTGGTTGTCCGGTGGCTTGGTGGAAGGACTTCCCCACCATCATCACCGCATGCGCCGTTCGAAATGTGTTTGCGGTGCAGCAGCTTCCCGTCTGGGAGGAGGCGAGCTGTGGCCAGCGCGGAGATCAAGTGGGCATTCTGTAACGGACGGAACATGCAAGTTGATGTAGACCAGCGCCGAATCCTGCATGTGAGATTTATACAAATAGTAATGTCCCAAGCTGGTTGCTTGAATTGCCACCCCGACGCGATCACCATCCCCCCCGTTGGCTCATCTACCGTACCTGAATCCCGGGAGGCGTCGATCGTTGTGTGGCTCACCCTTGACCCAACCTCAAAGTTTAGCCCCTCGCTTCTGTCAAGCGAATTGAGTTGGGCCGAAAGGAGAGAGATACCCAAGGGCCACCACCCAGTGTAAGACAATGCAGCTGGATCGACGCATGCTGGCCGCGGGCCTATGTGCGGCTCTAGCGGCCCAGCACGTGGCGGCGCAGACTATTGTCGTCAATGGCAAACAAGTCGGTATGTCGAGTCTAGGTGAGACACGGCACGAATGAGAAAGGTTAATGAGTCAATAGACGCCACTTCGCACAATGTCGCCCAGGCATCCGGGATTGTCTCAGGCGATTACCTGACCGAGGAGAAAATTCAGTTGACCGACTCGGCGCTGGCGAATCTGACTCGCTTGAAGCTGAGCGATGTCGACCTGCTGTACTTTGACGACACAAAGGGGAGCAAGAAGTTTGATGCGAAAAATCCGCCAAAATGCAAGGTATTTCCCGGCGACAAGTCGTGGCCGAAAAATGCCGTTTGGAAGGTTCTTGACCTTGTTACTGGTGGTGCGCTCATTAAAACTGTTCCGATTGCTGCTCCCTGCTATGATGACTCGGGGGTTTATAACAAGGACCGATGTGAAGTCGTCACTGATAATTGGACAAATTCATCACTTCAGTACGTTGTTCCTTTAGGGTGGCAATCTATTTACTGACAAAACTGTAGCATTGCCGACCCCACGTCGGTGATGTGGCCCCTGTACCAGGGTATGACTTGCATGCCGGGTGAGAATCCTTCTGGCAGCTGCAAGTTGGGAGGTTATCCATCCTACGTGGTTGACGCCCGCAGCGTTGCAAACATTCAGCTTGCGATCAACTTTGCTCGTTCTCTCGATTTGCGTTTGGTGATTAAGAATACCGGCCATGACTTCAACGGCCGCTCTGCTGGAGCTGGCGCCTTGTCGGTCTGGACCCACCGATTCAAGGATATCAAGTTCCTCAAGAACCACAAGACGAGCTCCTATTCCGGCCCCGCTTTCAAGGTGGGCGCAGCTGTCATCGGCGTGGAGATTTATGAGGCTGCCGAAAAGTACGGCGTGTCCGTCGTCGGTGGCGAGGGTCTCAGCGTCGGATACGCCGGTGGATACCTCGCCGGCGGTGGTCACTCTCCACTTTCTCCTCTGTACGGCATGGGTGCCGACCAGGTGGGTTCTATTCCTCATGCCCCCTGGTTTTACATCTAACAAGGGTTCTAGGTTCTCAGCATCAATGTCGTCACTGCAGATGGCCGCTTCCTTACAGCCGACGAGAACCAAAACAAGGACCTCTTCTGGGCCCTTCGTGGCGGAGGCGGCAGCACGTACGGTATTGTAACTTCGTACACGGTCAAGGCGTTCCCTAAGCTCAAGACTGCCGTCATGGCATTTACATTCAGCACCGCCGATGTGTCACACGACGTTTTCTGGGCTGCTGTTCGAGCCTACCTCCAGCTCATTCCTACGTTCAACGCCGTGGGCAACTATGAGTACTGGAACATCTGGCACCTTGACTCTGAAACGCTAAGCTTCAACATGGCGCCTTGGTTCGCCCCTAACCACACGCTTGCCGAGCTGAAAACGCTTGTCAAGCCTCTCTTTAGAACCTGGGAGCTTCTTGGCGTGAGACCCAATATCACCCTGCAGCAAGAGCATGATAGCTACTATCCTTCCTGGAAGGCTGGATTCCCTCGTGAGTTTGTCGGCACGACAATCTCCAAGACTGCGGGTCGACTGTTCCCCAAGTACGTGATAGTGTCCTTTGTTCTCAGCATAAAATATTAACCAATGCTTAGGAAAAACTTTGTTGACGCGGCTACATTCAACGCCACATTCGATGCTATCAAGAACGTTCCTGAAAACGGCGGCAACCTGATTGGCTTCGGCATCACGGGTGGACCTGGTCCGTACCCCGACAACGCTGTCAACCCTGCATGGCGAGATGCCGCCGTGTGGGCCATTGCCGTCATGAACTGGCCCGAGGGCAGTTCTTGGGACGTAATCTCGCAGAAGAGCAAAGCCTTGACCAACGACTGGATGAAGAAGTGGCGGGACGTGTCGCCTGGCAGTGGCGCTTATGCGTCTGAGGCTGACCCGACAGAGCCCAACTTTCACCAGTCCTTCTATGGGTTGAGTAAATATGACCGACTTTTGAGCATCAAGGATAAAGTTGATCCTACCAGTCTTTTCTATGCGCTACAGGCTGTCGGGAGCGACCGGTGGTATGTAACAGGCCAGGTCAGCGGCGTGCCGACTCAGAATGGCCGGCTGTGTCGAGTCTAATGTTTGTATATAGCAGGGCATGTATTGTAATGAATGACCCAATACTGTACCTAGCATCATATCATGCGCCCCGGATACACTTTCGATCCCCTGATTATAAATACGTTCTTGATTCTTTAGCTACGGGGTTCCATATTTTCATAAGAAGGCGAAGTTCCTAATTGAAGTCGCAGCTTTGTAATTTTGTTTCGCCACCGCAAAATGGCAGAAACTTATATGTTAGTGCTGGAATTATATTTAAAGTATTGCGATTAAGCTGTTTTAACGCTGTCTTCACGCCTCTGTAAGCTCTTACTTTGTCTAAATTGCTTCTTGTGTGCTAAAATTGCAGTGCTGCTGAACCGTTACCTCGGTCACCTCCCCCACCCTCTGCTGACTGCAGCCGCAGCTTTGCCTAAACGAGCAAAAGCGGCATCATCCCTAACCGAGAAACTGCAAAGATCTGCGCATCTTTACATAGGTCCCACATTGGTCACGAAATTTCCGTCAACTTTGCCGTCTTTGGCTTCAGATTGTCAAAGGTGTCAGTACCGCCGACACTGAAACCCGTTGTTCGCGCTTCACCTCACCTTTTGTGGACAGCAACTTACCATCACACTGAAGCTCTAAAAATAGCCGCGTGGTTTGAATCGAGGCTTTGGCTCAGTTTGGAGGACGGGTGGCTCACGGAGAACAGGCTGCTTCAAAACCGCGAGCTTCAAAGAACCCCACTTGTCCATTTTGGCCTTGACGGTCAGACATCCAGCATTGTCAATGTCCCAACATGCATCGTTGTAATCGGGCTCTCCCTTGCTCCTGGGGAAAGCAGAGTCTTTATCATAGCCATCTGCGCGGTCCTCTAATCCATATTCTTTGTAGTTTTTGACAAAATGCACCATGACATGCTCGTTTGCGGATGCAACATTGTTGTAGGTTCCTAGAATTTCCGCGCCTTGGAAGCCGTATCCCCCAGATACATAGTGAAGTACAGAGTAAACTGATTCTTGGGAAGCTTGCTTGCTGTGGGCTGGTTCGTATGTGAGAAGTGTTGATGCATTGCGTCTCTTGCCGACTTCCTGGAGTAGACTGGCGGGGAACGTGGATTCCCACTTCTTGGACCAAGCAGCGTAGCTATCATTTGCCGCTGAACTGGTAGCCGGAGCTGAAGCAACATTCGGCTATCGTACACAAAGCCCTGTCAGTTGTGCACGTTCGGAGGTGCAGCTGATTGGAGCGATTTCGTACCTGTAGCCTTCCCAGTCTTGCAAGCCGCTCAGCTTCCATCTTGGACCTACCAAAGCCCCGGAAAGAAGCACTGCTGGCTTGAGCCGCGGGGGCCGAAGGCTTGTTGACATCTAACTTCTCATCGTCTTCGGCCTTGATGGAGATGGACGCGTCTTCAGGGGCGCGTCGGCGTTTGGTCGGCCTATCCATAGTGAAAGTGAGGCTCAAACAAATAGGATGTCGCGTGAAGTTGATGGGCGATGGAGACCTGAATAAAAGCTTTCGGGGACCGCGATCCCTTGTTGACGGCCGCATCACCCCTCCGTTGCAAGATTGGCATCACGTGATTCAAAAAGCCAAATGACCCTTGTCAAAAATGCACACGTAAACAGAGGACAGTTTTCTTCGAGTAGCTCAATCTGGTTTTAGAGAATGAAGAGGGGATTGGTCTGAGTGGGGTAGATGTGAGTTGCTTACTCGAGTTGCGTATCAGTATCCGCAACCAATACTTACACGGAGCACTAGTCACCTTCAGTTCCTTTTTCCATGCCTTGTACGCCCCAACGGACAGCAGCTAAAACTGGGCTACGAGATTCCGGGTTCGAGTAGGATAGCAATGACATGCCATCGACCGAACCGTCAGCTCTGTGATGGAGCGAGAAAGTAGCACGGCCTTAGCACTGTGCAGGTTTCACTCGAGTCTTGGTTAGAGTGTGTTGACTCGGGCCGGGAACAGAAGCCATTCCGCCTATTCTATTTTGTTTTATTTTTGGCCTTCATCTATCGTGTAAATACTGCCATAATTTCATACTCGTCGAGCTCCACATTGCCGCCTTGTTGTTTTGTTTTTAACTTGAATCCATTCCCGCCGAGTTGGAAGCAAGGCTCGAATTGATCCCAGTCTGCCACTGGGCCCAACCACACCATCATGTCAATTCCCAGGCTCATTTCCACGGCTGACTTGACGTAATGGGTAACCAGGGCGGGTTGCCGAGGATAGACAAACATCAGAGCTGATACATCGTCATCGTGTATTCTGGGAGACAGCTCCCATGTGCCTCGGACACTGTTGCTGGCTTGCTCCGGCAGGTATTTGTCGATGACCACTTTTGACCCTGGCTGGAGTACTTCTACTCCTTCAACTTGAAGATTTGCCGCGAAATTTCTGTCGGCATCATGGGATTTTGATTCAATCCGCGCAAGCAGAAGCGCTTCCAGAAGTCCCGTGCCACTGCCAACAGAAAGCACTGTCCGCTTGCGGTTGGCAGGCAGGTTGTCAGAGAAGACGGCTGTTAAGTGATCAAATAGCTGGTGCGACATGCTAAGGCAGCAATCTGCGTGCCGAACTGGCCCCTTGTTTAATTTTAGAGATGGTGGATCCATTGTTGTCTTGGTTGTGGTCGCGTATCAAGGCTGTAAGAATGAGGCTTGAAGGTGCAAAATCGGAAAAATTGGCTCAGGTGGTGATGAGTTACGGGCCAATGAGCACTGGCCCGCCCACTACAGATAGTGGCGGGGAAAGTGTGCGGGCTCCACCGTTCCTCGACGACGAAATATTAATTTTGCAAGTGCGTATTCATCTTTAGAAGGTGAATAAACACAACAACCGTATAGAATCAAGCACAGAATCCACAAAATTTAAATTGTGGACTCGAATTTGAAGCATGATTGATGCTGTGCAGCATCAACCAGCAGGCCCAATACGTGCCCCGGGGGCTCCGTTGACGGATGGAGGCAAGGGAAAACGCTCTGTTCCAGGCTGGCACTGTGTCTTTGGACTCTGGATGGATTTTTAGCGGCGATTACAATTCTTGAACCGGCTTTACGGATAGGAAAAGGGGATGATGCATCTTCTTTTGGATCGTCGGTTGATCTGGTTGGTTAGTTCTGAGTAAGCATAGGTAGAGTGTATGGACGCCTGTTCGGCTAGCCCGGCTATAAGACCGGTATAGTAATGAAGATCCACTGGTCGCAACACCGGGGTGGGACAATAACTGCGTCTCAAATCATTAATAGCTGGCGAGACTGGGCACATTCCTATTTCGAAGACTGTTTGGTCTTATAACACATCACAAATTTGGCACTATAAATTGCGTGTTGCTCAGCTCAGGGTTGGTTCTGAAGAGTGGCATTTGATATGTGCTTTAGTATCTCGCAACCGGGGATCACAGGTTCGACTATCATGTGCTGACACGGTTGGTCTGAACTTGAACTATTCCAGATGGTGGGCGGTGGATCAAGGAATAAGCGGAAGAAGTGCAGGGCAGGTCCAGATAGTTGGCCGGCTTGGCTGTACCTTGCTTGAAGACTAGGTAAAGGACATACTTCGCTCTCAGGATTGATACCGTGAGGTTCGATCATCTCTTGCGGAAAATTTGCTTAAATGTTTTCTGGTGTCATTCCCCGCCCTCTAGTGGATTGAATAACTCCGTTATACTCTATGGCAAGTTAGGATACCACTCACGCAATGGGTGCCACTCCTGGTTGTAATGGATTTCCATTTTATCCACCTCCTCTTGATCAACTCTGTTATGATGCATGACAATGTCGAACGCCAAACTCGGGCAGACTTTCAAGACCTCCTGGACATGGTCTTTCTTCAGAACCTCGCTGTAACAATACAAGTAGCTGGCAATCACGTCACGCAATCCCCGATCCGACTCGATTGTCTCGGTGTACGCAACTTCAACGGCCTCGGCAAATATTTCCTGTTCTCCGACACTAGAGTCAGCGATCGTAGCTGCAAAATAGCGGGTTGCTAATTCCTTGAGCCCCGTCACGGCGTATTTTTCAGCAAGGGCGTAAACCTTGGCGTGCAGAACCAAGAATTCTGGTTCAATGGCTGCCGTTGCGTCGCCTGATTCCAAATTAGTGCATGTGATGGAAACGGACCATCTAAATATAGATTCCTACCATGTTTCTCAACCATCCAAATCTGCCTAATGCTATAAAGCGCGTTATTTTGAGCGGTGGTATTCAGGGATGTCCGCGGATAACATCCGTTGTAAATGTAGCAGACCATTGCGTCAACAGCCTCGGGGTCATCGTGTGACAGGTCAATGATGCCAGTTTGGCTCTCCTACATTGATCTTAGTCACGCCAGACCGCTCACTGATAGAATGGCTACCTGAAAGTGACCGCCGCATGCTTTGGCAAAGAACTGCGACCGAGTACAGACCAGGACCTTGTGCACGGGGTATTCCTTTTCACCGCATTTGATGGTGAGATCAGAATAGACACCCGACTCGGCTCTGGCATCTGTCAGCACAGCGATAAGGAATGCCGGGTGGTGTCGGCCTACAGTCTAACGCTTTCCTGGTGAGCCTTTTTGGTGACTTGGTCTAGCTTCATTGTGATAATCGGGACCTTGAGTGGCTTCGCGACAATTCGTGCCGTGGTGGAGTTGCAATTTCACAATCATGTGGGGTTGTTCACGGACATGGTATTGTTTTTGTGCACTAATCGCGCGGTGCATCACGTGCAAGTTGGAGGGGTGACAAAAAGTAAACATAGTTGCGCGCTATGAGACAGGAGTCACAAGTAATGCTGTAACAACGAAATATTATTTTGGGGGCCTAAATCCATTCTGACTACCTTTCATACTATGCAAAAGCTCTCTCGGTTCATTCCAGAAAAACCTCCCCCTTTTGGGTAATTGTTGGATGAATCACAATACTTTTGCATAAAATCCACGAGTAATTTAGCACGGATAAGGTGCCGTACGCCACGACGTCAGGCTGGTTTCTTGACTTTTCACCGCAATTTTAGCCTCACGAAAGAATATAATCAACTACCCTCTCAATTCCTTGAAGTCCATCTGGCCTATTTTTCACTTTTTTTAACTTCGAAAAATCATCGAGAATACTCGATGAGTGACAAAGAGGCCTCTTTCATATTTTAGCTACTTTTGTCCTAGTAACCCCCAGCCAAATCAAGGAATTTGCTAACTTGCCTGGGAGCGGAGCTCATGCTGACATTCAGCATCGCGACTAAACTCGCTCACAAATAATTATACGATTCTTATTGCTACATTTCGGGACTTTTTGGTTTGCAGCAAACGAAGTTGCACTTTCATGAATGAGTGAGCCAAGCTCTATGTCGTTTGAATCAAGAGGATACAATCAGACACGAAAGCCAACTGCAGTAGGGCTCATGCAAAGGAGTGTCACATTTACGTGGGAAATAGCTCCTGATCCACCTGATATAACGACTGAATCACTCATCATTAGAGCCTGATTGTTTCAGTAGGGTCATCCTTCATACAAGCTTGGTCACCGAGGCGAGGTAGCAATAGTGGAGCTTCCACACTTCATAGTAGTCGCACGATATCCATTTCCGCTCTGTTAGCGAGTACATGCAAATTACGTTGAGGTAGGCTGAGGCGATCAGTGGAGGTATCATATTACTAGTTACTATATCATGTGTGCTATCTGCTAAATCAGGCTAAATCACTAAACGCTTTTTGAATCGACTCTCCAGTACTCCCTAGCAAACACTCGCTACACCTCCATGGGACCCAAGGCACCGGATACCATGAGTATTTCCGGGCTTGCCTCTATGATGCAGAGTCCTGTAGCCGTGGCTTCGACGCTCCAAAAGGGCTCCTTTTTCCCTGAACCTGAAATCATTAAGCCTCCAATCATGTCTTCTATGGAATCCTCAAGCGAGTCTCGAATCGATTCAACGCTCGATTCCGTAACAGACTCTCCAAATGTTCCTCCGATCGATTCTTCGCTCGATCCTGAAACGGATGCAACAGCAGATTCTTCAAACGATCCGTGAATCGACACTTCCTCCGACTCTGCGCTACTAGGTGTGGACTGCACCCCAAAGGCCCGTCGTCTATAGCCATTGAAAACCTTGGAAAGGGAGTTAACGGCTTCAGAAGCAGGAGAGAGCGGGATCTCGCGGCATGAAATATCCAGCGCATCGTCCTTGCGCGCACCATACAGGCCACGGGATTTTTCTAAACTCGTAGCAGAGAACTTGGCCGAGTAGGATCTGAGAGTCTTTGGAAACTGGTCGCTTGCCGTCACAACGTGAACCTATTATCGATTGTCAGAAAACATTAAACCTTGCGCACAGGCAAGTTAGGAACTCACATCAATGTCGGCATCCTTGTTGATCGACTTCTCTCGGCACTCTTGAGCCAAAGCGATGAGAACAGCAGGGATAAATGGGTTGTAGTCCTGCTCCGGGGACACATTGCTCTTCAGCTGCTTCTTGACAGTGGACGAGCTGCGCGGCCACTTGTTCCACTTCTTGGAGGGGGACTTTTCGGGCTTCTCTTGCTGCTGAACTTCCTTCATACCACCCAGGTCCAGATAGGCTGTGGCCGCGTTTGAGCGACGAAACAGGCGATCCACCTTGAGGGATGCAACATAGTGCTTGCTGTACTGGAGATCAAGGGTATCGTTGGGAGTCGAATCTGGCGTGTCCTCAAAGGTGAAGCCGTAGGCAGAGATGAGGTCCTCAATGGCCCATCGCCTGCTAGCCTTGTTGTGAAACGCAGATTGCAAATCCGCAATGGCTTGGATGGCCTTGGCAGACGCTCGTGGAGTCAGCCGGGGTGCGAAGATCTGAGCGGGTTCATCTGGCGTGATCAGCTCCACGGATTGCTGGGCCTTCTGGTTCTGCATCAAGAAAGTGAGGACAGCCATGATGGTGATTGATGATGTTATTGAAAAACTTGTTCGCTGCTTGATGACCAAAAATATGGAAGGGATCTGCCAATGTTTTATATCGCAGGTGGTGCTGACGCACGGCAAGCAACGATTACCCTTTTTAGCAGTTCTCGCGATGTGCCAGTAGTTGGCACACCCGCGATGGCTAGCCCAATTCGGCTAAGCTATCTTGCAGCGCAACCCTGCGCACCAAGCCAACCCAATAACGACTCTTCTACGCCCTCCGGCGCACCCGCTTCACGTTAGGTTCCTTGATGGTCTCGGGCATTCGTGAAACATGCTTTTCATCTGATCCTTGAATTGAGTGCGAGGCGATGAGCCAGCAGCCAATGAGACGAAGAAGCGTAGAAGCCCGTGGCCGCGGCCAACCGAAGCACGCACCGCCGATGAGAACATCCCGCAGCTAGCTGGCAAAATTTCAGCAAAATGGTCGCATGAAACCGGCCAGAATTTGCTGGGGGGGCAGCTTCGGGTAGCTTCACCTTGAGGGTCTGCCGAGTGTTGTTGGTCAGGCCAGACTTGCGCGTATCAGCCAGCCATTTGCCACCGAGAACTACACCAGGCCGCTGTGACGCTGAAAAGCACTGAGCACCGGGTATACATACCCTCTCCATATTTTGCTTTTGCTTTTCTCATCTGACTCGTAAGCTTATCAACAGTATGAAGCGAGGCTGAGTTTTGTTCAAAATAGATACGAATTGGCAGAGGGGCTCATCTCCACGCAAGCCTGTCCGCATTGGTTGGGTGTCATCCGCATCCAAAAAGGACCAAATATCACACCTCCAAACAGCAACCAGTTCGCGGAACTTTGTAAAACACCGTGACCCCGGGGCAACGGAGTCATAGTATTACGCCGACATTGCTTTTAAGCATTCAGACAGGCACGCGGAGAGAAAATCTGCAATCTTGTCTTAGCTGCCAACCAATCGCGCAACGTGGGGCCCATCTCCAGCTCATGCTGCTCAGTGATCCAAGCTCTCGTGCAGTGCAGATCACCCACGCTGATGCATTTTTTTCATGTTTCATTGGTCTTGGGACGCGACAGGGCGTGGCGCGTTTCTTTTTGCAAAGTTCCGCGTCTCACGTACTTGTCATTATTCCCCCGCAGAACTACGGAGTCACGGACCCAATCGCAATCATAATGGCTTCTTCGGGGCCGAGGAGCATGATTTTTGTTGGATAATGTCATTGAAAAAACCTTTGTGGTTGACTGTTTACATGAATAGGGCTTGATTCCATCAAAGATTTTTTTTTTCATGTCTCCAGCCACAGGAATTATTGACACTTCCTCACCACGTGGCACACAGAGTGGCAGCAGACGAACACCCCTTGCTAAAGGAGAAGGGGAGATGATTAGGCAGGGCTGGTGCATTCTGTGCTACAGGTTGAGAATCACCCACCGTGCCCCATTCACTTTTTGTAAGGAACCGTAATCAGTACTTCGGGGGATCAAAGGGCTACATGTGTGATATTTTCAGTGAGGTGCTTTGCATACCAACTCGCCACCCCCTAATTCCCCAGAGTAATGTCAAGGTCTTTTGTTTTCTTAAATGAGAAAAAATAAAACCGCCCGAGCGGTTTGGATGGAATGACAGTGTATCGTCCTTCCTCTCTATTCTGTTCGGGTATTGGTACCTCAACCAGGTATCCAGTCTTTCCGCTCCCTGCTCATCTCACATGGAAGCAATGCTATGCTTCACGCCATTATATACGCATGAAATGTTTCAATAATATTGATTGAGCATGCTAGTTTCATGTTTGTTGTGCTTTGCACTCGCAACATTCACTACATAGCTTCATTGACGACTCTATAACTTGTGCATCTTCTCTTCCCGTGGCCCTCTTACCACCTCATCAATGGCTCTTGCAACATAATCGATATTTCCCTCATTCAGCCCCGATACCGTGATGCGGCCGTTAGGCACCAAGTATATATGATAGTTCTGTTTAAGGGTATTGCATTGGACGGTGTTCAGAGGAAGGAGGCTGCAACTATTAGTAACTCTTTTTTCGCAACACGAATACTTTCCAACGCATACCAGAAAAGCCCTTTGCCCTTATTTAGGACGCTCCAATCTCCTGGAGTTTTATAAACGTTTGTCATAAGATTGAACAGTTTCGTTCTGTTCTGAGACAGCCTTTGGGGAATGGTAGCAAGCTCCTCTCTCCTGTTAAAAAAAAAATGACATAAGCAGAAAAAAGCATACATGCGACAGAGGGAACGTACCAAGAAGATTGTCTCGCAGGATCTGACAGGACCAGATCCACCAATCGAGACCCATAGGCGGGCGAAGATGAAAACTCGGACCTGATAAGAAACCTCATCTGGTCATGAACTGCAGAGGCAGCATTGGAACTAGCACACACTGCGTGGAGCACACCGACCCGCTCACCGTACAATCCAAAGTTTTTGGAGAAGGACTGGCAGACGAGCATGTCAAAACCTTGTTCTGCAAAATGACGAACACCATACATGTCTTTGTCGATGCCCTTTCCAAGGCCATGGTATACGATATCGAACAGTGGGAAAAGGCCGTGCTTCTTCATCTCATCAGCTAGAATACGCCATTGCTCCTCCGTGAAGTCCGCTCCTGTGGGGTTATGACAGCAAGCCTGCAGCACAAATATGCTACCTTTGGGAGCAGTTCGTAGGGCAGTCAGAACCGATTCCCAGTCAACACTTGCTGTTTTCTCATCATAGTGAGCATAGGTCTGCGGTTCAAGACCTGCAAGTCGAATCATGGGGAGGTAGTTGCCCCAAGCTGGTACTCCGACGTATACTTTCTTGGCTAGTCCGGGGACTGAATGGCTGAGAAGCATGAAGGCGATATGAAGCGATCCGGTACATGAGATTGTTTGAGCGGAAGCGACCTTTTTGCTCCAATGTTAGCTTGAAATAGGAAAGTTCGGATGACAACATACCTGACCAGCCTGTAAGCGCGGCGACTGTGGTGTAAAAACAAGATTCGCGGCATTCGCTAAATAACTTGCGTTTCCGGTAGTAATTTGATACTCAATTTTCAATGCAATGTCAGATCTGATGGCATTTGAAAAAGAAGAGTTTGGGTGAGGAATGAACTGACATTGTGGTCAGGGTTGGCTGCAGCCAAAATTTGTTTCGCCTTGTCATTGTTAGCTGAATGTATTGCGCACCCAATAAGCCTCTTCTTTTCATAATATTACATCTTTGAGAGCTTCCATCTCGTTATAGAAGCCCTGTCCATTTCGATAGATGCCAGCAGCGAGGTCAACTTTCTGAGGATGATTGTCCGCATCTGTTTCCAGCTGGAGCTGAAACATGATGTCAGGGGCACCGGGCTTCACGTCGTCGAAGAACATGGCGACAGATACGTTTTAATGATGTCGCTTCTGGATTTGATCTTCTATTGTGCTTGAGAAGCTTCAATCCAACACTCAGCACCTGCAATTTATCCATTCTTGAGGACGCCCCACAAATGTTTCGGGGGCGGCCCCCGAGATACCCTACACTGATGCTGCTCCTGAAGACGATGTGCACTAGACTAGACCGAACAAAAGATGCGCCGTCGTCGCATCCTGAGGACATGGTAAGATCATCTAAACTAGATGCATGATTTAGCGCAAATTGCTGCCATGTCCACAGCTTGCCTCGTTCGAGATTATGGAGATTACGATGCCTATCGTAGCAGCAAAGTCAGCTGACAATCTCCGAGATCTCGGTGGCTGTCTCCGAGCCTAAACTGCGAGCGAAGTATCCCATTCACCTGAGTCATCGAGCCAAAAAAAAAAAAAAAAAAAAAAAAAAAAAACAAGAAAGGCAACGGGCTTATAAAACTGTCTCTACGATACTAAACACAGAGCATATTTTATTTCTCTTTCATGTTGATGTTCAGTGAGAAAATCTTTTTCTAAAAAAATACCACTAGTTTCTACGCAATGTCTTCAAAAACCTATGTCATTCTCGGTGCCGGTGTAATCGGTCTAAGCACCGCCTTGGAGCTGAAGCATCGCCTTCCTCTTGCCAAAATCATTATCCTCGCCAAGGATCTCCCAGGCGATTCAAATGCAACCTATTCTTCAGCTTGGGCAGGCGCAAACTGGATATCCTCGGCAACAGATAATGGATGCCAGGAAGATTGGGATCGGACGACCTATCTCATGTTCAAGCAGCTTGCCCAGACCCACCCTGAATGTGGCGTCGAGCAAATGGATTTAAGATCCTTCTATGATGAACCCATGGATAAGGTCAATATCTTGAGTGAGCGGACAGGTAAAATTTGGTACGAGGACTTGGTTGGTGGAATAAGACAGCTCCCCTCCCATGAGCTGCCCGAAGGGGCCAAGTTTGGCTTTGACGTTTCGACCTTCATCATCAACACGCAGAAGTATTTGCCCTGGTACGTTTCTGCCAAATGAATATGACAAATTTACTCACAGCACAACTGACATTGTAGCGAAGGCTCCAGATAGAGCTTTCAAAGCTGGGGGTGGAGATACACAGATCAGCCATCAATCATATTCAGGACGTGCGCGAGCGGTTCCCAGAAGTGTCGGCTCTTTTCAACTGCACCGGCCTCGGGTCATATTCACTGGGAGGAGTCGAAGACCGAGACGTCTATCCCGCCAAGGTGTGTGGAATCCAGTCATGCTAGACAAATGGTGCTAATTGGCGTTTGGCTAGGGACAAATATATCTGGTGGAATCTCCAGAGCAAGGCGTTTCCAGAATGTACTTCCGGTCTAACGAGCGGCTTGGAAGCAGCAACACTCACATCTTCCCCAGAGGTAGAGATGGAGGTATCATTCTCGGAGGATGCCGATTCAATGGAGATTGGAGTGAGAACTTTGATCTTGAGGTGGGCGAAGCCATCAAGAAAAGGTGCTGTTCCTTACTACCAAGCCTTGGCAAGCCGGAAGACTTGCGTGTTTTAAAGTACGGCGTGGGGCTCAGACGTAAGTACTCATACAAAGGAAATGAAGCAAATAACTAGGTGCGGATATTGACCAAGATATCAGCGAGTAGAAAAGGCGGCGCTAGAGTTGAAAAAGAACGCAAGTACGGCATGACAATCATTCACAATTATGGAGCAGGTGGTGCAGGGTATCAAGCATCTTGGTAAGTGAAATTTGATGCGAAGGAAAAACACCACCGAAACTGACGTACTCTTGCCAGGGGATTGGCGAAAGGAGCGGTAGATCTGGCTTTGCAGAGTGCTGTGTTGTAAGGCCGACTTGGAGCACCTTGACCACAGCTTTGAATCGCTACAGGAGGGGACAAAATAAGTAGTCATCGGACTCCAATATCTATCTCTACAAAGGCTTAAATACACTGTTATTTACTGGTTTGGGCAAAGTAGATGCCTTCGAAGTTCAGCAAAATCTTCCACGTCACGCCCAGTCAGCTCCCAATCAGCATCATTAAGAACGGACTGGTAGTGATCGTAGTAATCTTCGATAGGAAGCTCTGCAACTAAATCGGCCATTGCATGTGCAGTTTGACTAGCAGCAAAGCCTGAGGGCGTCCAGATATGGGAGACTGAGTTCCAGGAATCACTTTGCCAGGGCATGGATTGGCTTTCAGCCGGTGGCTGAAGGGCTTCGGGTTGTGCCGAACCAGACGATGCAGCTCCTGCGACTTGAGTAGAACTATCTGGCTCCTTCTGTCCTGCTTGCAGTTGTTGATCGGAGTCAGGTGGCATGTCTTGATTGAAAATCTCCAGTCCGGACGGGCCCCCAACATCTGAATCAGCAAGAGAGGCGCCAGAGAGTGGGAGTGTTTGCAGGAGAAATCTCCAGATAGTCTGCACTTCTTGAAACCTGGCCATTGCAAAACTATTTCCGCTATGACCAAGGTATTTTAGCAGATCCAAGGCCCCTTGTAGACCTGGTATTGGATTGATTCTGTGCTCAGGCGCACAGCCCGAGTCGAGAATCACAGCCAGCAACAGTATGAAAGCTGCTGAAAAAATCGCCTCACAGTCGTAGAATCCAAAAATGGCTGGCTCAGAGTCAGCTACAATAGCTCGTCAGCTTTGGGCTTTGACGAACCAATCAGCTTCTTTTGCTTCAGGGCCTGCGTGACGTTAAGAAGCCTCTTTGCAGCCTCGGAGCATGTCCTGCAGAGCTTCCACAGCGTGCTATTATAAAATGCTTCATCTACGGTTGCAGCTCCATTCAGCATAGGCTGTGCAACATGGAGCATCAGTGGCCTGATAGTCAATAGAATAGCCTGTTGATGTCGGATTAGCTTCGAATGTTGCAATATAGAAGAATTGCTACCTGGTAGAGTGCGAGATGCAAGGCAGTAACGGTCCGCATGGCCAAATCGGCGTTCTCCCTCGCGAGACTCAAATCCTGTTCGGGAGGAATCTCGGCAGATATTTCAAACAAGCTCTTCACAATTTGCTGTACGTTTCTGACGAAGTCTTCTTCCGACTTTGACTTGGTACCGTAAAGGACTAATTATTACCATGAGCGAAGGAAACAGGTGAAGCCGCTGATAAACTAGATAGCTACTTACTAGAGATAATTTGGCCTGTTACTCTGGCTATTTTGACATTGACGCGAATTGGAGAGCTTAACGGAAATCCAGGAGCATCATATGGCAGGCGGGCTGAAATAACGTCATCATGAATGCCCGACGGCTTGCCAGTAGCAGCAGCCAGTCGCCTTGTGCATTGTGCGTCAGGATGAAATGTTCATGGGTAAGCCAAATCGAAACCAGCTTACCTTTCTTGCATATAGATTGCCCACCATAGCCTATTTATTTGCGTCTTTTCGGACCGTAATAGCCGCAATTTTACGGGATCTTGATGATAGCCATGCAAGACTGCCAGTCGAACCGCGGTACTAATCTAAAATTAAAACAGAGAGTCAGCTAACCACTTGTTGCAGTTCGACGGCCAAGTAACTGACATATAGGTAGGCCTCCTCTTTCCTATCCACCATCTGGAGATAAACGGCCATTAACGCATGAATCTCCACCCCCAGCCTCTCGTGTGTGTAATGAACGTTGAGGGGAGGGAAATTATCCTGGACATATTCGAAGAGGGCATTGCCTGGAACTGGAGCTCCTTCATGGTCCACTTTTGCCGTCAGGAGCTTCCCAATTGCTAATGCTATCATCAATCCCATATGCAGGAGCTCCCGCGGTTGAATGCCACGATTCAAGTTGGTGTACAAAATACCGAGCCGGTCAGACATTTCTCGCGAGTCGTAGTGGTTTTGGGTATGGCCAATGTAAAAGTTCACCGTTTCTAGAAGTTCGTGAGCCTCTTCTTCGCTGGGCCATCCTGGAAACCCATTGCTTGGCGCGTTAGATCCAGCAGGTGTATGATTGGAGCCGTCACTGAGCGCTAACCCTGATGCTGTCCTATCGGAACCGTCCTGCTGGATAGACCCAAGCAGCAGGTATTGCACTCTGCTACTAAAAGCATTACTAGAGCTCAAGTATGACTCTGCTACGACAGCTACTAATGTTTAGTTGTACTTTACTGTTCTTCTGGGGTCATGGTACATACTTGAATGTTGTGAAGGCTGTCGGGGCTCAGTTTGACTGGGCACTCGGTGGGAGGGGGAGGGAGCAAACGTCACGCTTTTTGGTGTTACAGATTGGCCGTTGGGATATTCCTCTGATGGGGAAGGAAGATTCGCTAGCATGTCGCTCTGTATGTTTGACCGAGCATCCCCAGCCGGAGGAAGTGATGGCAGATCTGCAGCCACCTCAATTGAAGCTGGACTAGTTTCTCCTGTCGAAATGTAAGAAGCCGGTCTGGCAAAAGAGGCAGCGGCATGGGAAGCAACCAATTGCAAGTTGGCTCTCGGCCCGACTTTGATTCTCATATCTGGCTAATCGTCCCTGCAGCTCCTCAATCGTACTAGCAAGCTTGTCAGAAAAAGAAAAGCAACATGTACTCAAGCGAAGGTAATGCATACGTGATCGAGTAGACGCGTTTCGGTCCGTGAGGCTGAATCGTGCATGACAGGCCCCTTTTTGAACAGTACTGACAAGGAGCTATTCCCGAGCACTTTACCTTTTTGGAGCGACAAGTTCGGCAGCTGGAAAATTGTCAGTCCAAAACTGCCTGCGGTGCATTTTTGCTACGCCTCTTTCGGAGAAAAACAAGACTAATTCATAAATAAATAAAACATAAAAAAGGTCTGGCAAGACATGTTACGGGGTGTCACCGGACTCGTTACTAACGCGATGAGAGGGGCGCTCTTTTGCATGGAGGAGTCCTTCGCCGAAGCCGTCTTCCCAGAGGCTCGTCTGGCACGCTTCCGGTTGTCTGGCATGGCTGTGGGGGCCAGGGACCGTCCGATTAGCGGTTCCAACTGTGCCCGCAGCGCAGGATATTGGGCGGACCCCTGCTGGCAATGTTTTATAATGGAGCGCCGATGGCGGAATCAGAGACCGAAACAAAGATGGCAGAGGGGAGAGTTATCAGAGCGGCCTTTGAAAAGCCAGCCAAGTGGGAGAGATCAAAGCGGGGTATGCTTCGGAGACGACGCCCGAACCTTTGCCCACTAATTCCACAAGCCTTTACCTAGGTGCACGCGCTGTAAACATTTGGCCGTGTTTCATTGCAGTAAAATGAGTTGGAGTCTTTCGTACAGGGCCGTTTGATTTTGAAGTTATAGTGTTGAATCTGAGCTGCGACTATTCATGTTGTTGTTTTTACATCCGGGTCCAACGAGGTTAAAAGGACCCTGTGCCGACCACATCCTTACGCAGTGACACTTGTTTTTTTATCAATAACATCTGCAAATACGCACAATGCGCATATTAACTGAACGTAGTAAGCCCTCTTCATCGCATGAAACAGTTATTATCCCTGACCCTTGCTTCGCCTTGTGACAGAGAAGCCTTGATCTAACCTGCGTGGCCCGAAGTAAGAGCGCCAATAGATTATGCGCGTGGACAGGGACAGTGGGTGCCCAGATTCATCGCGTGAAACAGGGAACCTAGTCCATGCACAAAACGTGCAGTACAAAGCATTGAGTATGTCCTGAACGTAAACTTATGCAAGGTATCCGAAGAATAAACAAACCTATAGGATTGATTGAAGGCCATTTATTGTGGGGTGATTCGTGGCATACACGAATTTACAGGCGGTCAGGCAGGTCACCTTGTGGAACTGGGTGGCACGGAAAATTGGAATGTTGATGAGTCATCATTTTTTTGAGGGGCACTTGTCAACAACCGTGCAATTGCGAATGTTGAAGCAACTTAGAGCAACGACGTCACGGCACGGGTCACACGAAATAACCCAAGAAAAACACGATCATGACTATCATCTAGAGTCATGGCAAAATATAGCGAGATCCGCGAGTGGCTGTCCGATGTGCCGCCGGTTCAGCCGCAACCCGATCAGCCAAAAGTTGATCCGTCAAAATTACCACTTGCATCCTCGCCAGTGTCTGACCAACGATGGCTTGAGGTCGAGTCCACGGAGTCCACTGAGTCGGAGGTTCTGTCGCATTCTGACTCTGAGAGCACCAATGGCCCCGCAAAGGGTCCCATGATCTTGCGTCTCGAAGGCGTCATCAAGCAACGTCCCTTTGAGGGAAGAGAAACTCCTCCCGCAAGGCTCGAAAAGATGTTGAAGCACGCCAAACAAGCCGCCTTTGGGTTAGGAATCATATCACCTTCTGACCTGGTCAGCGCCCCGCTTCTTTAATATGCGCGTATATTGCTCGGGTAATTATTGACTTTGTTCGAACTAGGGTACTATGCGAGCGAACCCGCGTATCAACACGGGCGCCCTATTTAATGATCTTCTCGAGAAAACACATTTCCTTGACGCAACAGGCCAACGCGAACTTCTAGGTGCATTGCCAGATGTCGAAACTCTCATCAATATATGGGAAGAAGCCCAGGAATGCGGTCAGGGAGACCATTCCGAGGCATCTTGGAACTGTGCGGTTCACTACCCCGTGCTGCAAGCTGCGCTTCGACAGGCCAGCGCAAATCACCCGGATGTCCAGCGAGACAATTCTTTTCAGATCAAAGCACTCAACGTGTAAGTCTATTTTTAACCAGTAACCTATTGGCGGATTCTATTGCTAAAATGTTCGGGTTTAGGACAACTGCCAAAATCGCAAATCCATACGCCGTATCAGCTACAGCCAAAAGCGACGATAGACCTGCTGATTTCTGTTTCTGCGTTCAACCTCATAGATCATCCCTCCTAGATAATGAGCTCTGTCGCATTGCTCTATGCTCTTCACACCTATCTATTAATCATAGCGACTACACACCCCTGATCAAGAATCCCATATGTGTGAGTATAAAGACGATGCCTGCCGGCGTAGATTGGCAGGTGGGCCTGGAAGAAATAAGCACATGGATGGCAGGCCACTGGAGGCGTCTGCGTGAGCTGGTAAGAGACGCTGGAGCGCTGAGAAAACTAGAGTTTCTGCCTGGGATCGTGGTTCAGGGCCACGACTGGAACTTCATCGCAGCCACGCCAGCCCATGGCACAGGCAGGGGAGAGACGATCATTTGGAGCAAAGTCTTGATTGGATCGACAGACGGGATCCAGGGGATTTGCCAGGTCATTACATTTCTCCAGAGATTGGCTTCTTGGTCTGCCGGTACGTACTGGCCTTGGTTCGAGTTGGCTGTGATGAGAGGCTGAGTGACACACCTGTTAAAGCTTGTTGCTGCTGTTCTCTTCATTTACCTTTACCATTTCCATCTAGCCAATTCTACCATTTGACCTAATCTACCATCTCTGTGGGGTCTAGATTCCCCGGAAAGTGGACAGTAACAAAGGTGAAGGGGATTTGACTCAGGCGTATGGAGAAACCGGCATCGGTACATAGCCTGGTGCAGCTGTTCGTTGGGGAGCACATGTGGTGTCTTCCCCACGCCGGCTCTATTCAAGGAGAAGGTTCCCGGGCCCCGAAGCCTGGGGACTACTTCAGCGCCTTGGCAAAATAAAGGTCCTTTCGGCGAACCGCTTATGGCAGGAAGAAGGTGTAACATTAGGGGTCTCCAGTCTAGTTGAATGAGCCCCTTATGTTGAGGGCCACTCCGTCGCCCATCCGGGGCGGACTTAACCTCTGCGGGTTGCGCTCGCAGGGGCATCTGGAGCCCAGGTCGGTTAATCCCAATTCTCTAGCCTCCTTTCTCTTGCATTTATATAGGAGCTTCGTCAGAAAGCCCAATAAAACATTTCAGTACTTGCTTTGGCCTAGTCAGTCCGTGGGATGCCCCTACTTTGCATGCCATCCAAGCAGTGACCGGTGACATCCCGTCCCACAATATTACATCTTAAATACCATTCGAATCTCGACTTTGAAAATTCCCTTTCCCGTCAAAAACAAGCAGTCAATGCTGCTTTAACCTGAGTTTTGCCTGAGCACCTAAGTTATACCTAAGCAGCTTAAGTAATGAGGGGTGAACTTTATCTCCGATTCACAAGGGCAAAGCTTGTACGGCCATTTAGGCTCCAATGGGATTTAAGTTGATTGCTTTTTGGTCAGGGCAACAAGACTTTCACGACCAAACATATTGTTGAACAGTATTTGCATGCCACCTCTGCGGCCTGGCTCCTGGATCACCTGCTTGAGCCAACCGCTTGTTTTTTAACCAACAAATAAATACCAAAGCAGTGCCTGAGTAGTGCATGAGCAAGCCTGAGCACCTAAGCTATGCCCGAGAACTTCCTGAGCAATAATTAAGCAGTGATCAAGCGGTAACTGAGCAGTGACTAAGCAGTGCCTATAATCGACGCAAGCACTAAAAGAAATTACTGGACACACGCGTCTCACCTAAAAATGATGCGGGAGAGGAAGGTATGCAGTAAGAAGCCGGCAAAAAGAAAATTAATGTCACAACTTCCCGAATCCAGGAATAGAACCGGAGTTTGCTGTCTCCAGTTTGGGCACTCCTGCGCCAGAAGAACTAGAAGCGGGTTAGTAGCTATGATACCACTACACCAATTCGAGTAACATTATGAGTGAAAGCGACAGAAGATGTATGATATATGTATAGCTTAACAAAGGGTAAGGGGCCTCCTTGTATTGAGTCTTCATAAGGTTTCGGAGATAGCTATCCAGGCGTTGAAAGTTTTCACCTCACAAAGTTTTGGCACGTGATGGAGAGATGAAATAACAAAGGAAAAGAAGAAAAAATCCCGGAGCCAGGAATCGAACCTGGTTCTGCTGTCCCCAGAGGGCACACTTGCGTGCGTGTCAGTAGCTATGTTACCTTTACACCACTCCGGATACTGCTGTTGTGTTGACATTGAGAGTAAATGTTTGAGTGATAAGGCTACAGCCTCAGACAGGATCCTGTTATCACTGGCATCTTCGAAACGCAGTCGCGCGCTGAAATGCCCATCGTGGGCGCTACCAAGTGAGTGGGTGTTGTGAATTTATGACCATTTTCTGGGGCATAATCCTTGCCCTATCAGTCCCTCTTTTATGCATGCCTCCACACGGCGCTCTAACCCCAATCCGAAGGCTTGAGTGGAGTATGAGACAAATATCCGCAGTCTCATGGCCGGCACGTCTCCATGATCTCTTCCCTGCACACTCTCGCACTGTTGGTAATTCACTCAACGTGCACTCATTATCACACACAGTAATACACACCGATTATTAAAGAAGCGAAATGTAAATCATGATGCAGATGTCTTAAAAAATTCTTTATTTCATAATTTTCTTCTCTAAAATAAATTTCATCCTTCTAAATTATTTGTCTATCTAATAGCTAATAATTCCCACTTTGTGATTCATGCAAATACGCTTCGAATCGTGCACACTTCAGGTCACCAAACAATTCCAGGCCAAGAACATACAGCCAAAAGCTGCTCGTCACCGGAAATATGCCGTGTGCGAAACGAAATGGCCACACTACGTGAGTTCGGGGTGATGTCGTACAGTTTTGACGAGGTTCTCTTTGTTGTAAAACAAGGGGGCAGTACGTATTTTCCACATCTTGAAATGCTATAGGAATAATTGATCATGAGAATGAGACGCAAATAAGGGAAGCAAAATGAATGGTTGGTTTTTGCTGATCCCTTATGATGATGAAGTCTCGGAAGCCGACAATCCTTCGCGCAGAGGCAGAGACCAACAATTGGCTCTTTCTCTTGTCTTCGGTATCGGCGCTCGATCGGGGCCTATCGGCTGCAGATCCGGAAAGCGGGATCGAACCGCCGACCTTTTCTGCTTCAAGCCAGGCATGATAATCCTGTAATATAAAGAGTCACCAAATCCAAAATTGGTCAGAAGACCACTAAGCTCCTTTTCACAGGTTGTAGTTGGTAATCGAAATGCCCTGGGTCCTCCTTCATCCAGACGTGCTGGAAACCCACAGGGCAATATGAAGGTGGCTGTTCCCGAAAGAAAGAGCACCCAAAGGATGAGAGATGAGGTCATGATCGACGTCCATGGTCCACAATACATCTGAGATTAATGGGAATAACCCGCCTGCTCGATTTGATCAAAATCTAGCCCCTCTTCTTGGCATTCACTTCACCATTCTTCGAAGAATGCTCATGGCGTAGCATTCTTGGCTCAAGCCGGAGACGACCAATATTGCGAGAGCTGGAAGACGTCACCGGAACAAACGGCCAGCTAACAGATATTGGGGCCTGAACGCCATCTCCAGAAACGTAACAACTCTCTGGCCAAGGCTCTCATGTTCGAAGACACCAGTGTCAATTCAACAGTAGGTCGAGATTTGTTTCAAAATGGTGGACCTTGAGGGAATGGGCTTATGTTGCTTGCTCTGAGCAATCGGCAAAATCGGTCCTACCCATTACTCTCCCAGGATCTGGGCCACTAGACAGAAAGAATTCATGATCTAGCTGGCTGATGAAGAGTGTGGCTGCTGCTGCGGAGCTGACAGCATACGATGGGGGCGTTGAACCAGTCCGAGGATATGTCTTTGAAGCCTCAGGATGAGAAGGTGCCACCATTCATGCGACGATCGAGTCCTACGCTTTCCTTGGCCGCTTTGTCGCCCTGTCGGGGTAGTTTTCGTGAGCGAACGTGACAAAAGACACCATGACCCCCCTGGGAAGGTTAGGGGCGGTTTCGAGTTCATGAGGCATTGCCATGTTGGTGACCACTAGTATTTTCGTGGTGTCGAGTGGGCCAACGGCGCGAAGGAGATAAACGCTCTCCAAGTCTTTGATGCAAACTTCCACTGGGTGTAATAGATGACGTAACTGAAGCAGGCTGACCAACCGCGCCAACGCGGCGTTGGAGGGCTTCATCGAGAACGAGGCAGGGCCATTCAACGCTACCATCCACCTTCGGATCACTCTGGAGCAAAAAGCCGCAGACGCGCCAATGAGCAGTGATATCAACCATCCGCCGACTTGGGAAGCTGCTCTCGGCGTTCTCTCAGAGGCTCGGGGCGCGACTCGTTTCTTAGCCCCTGTCAAGCCGTCGTCCTGCTCCACTCGGTACGTATGAGCAACACAAAGTTGTCGCTTTTTTATTGACTCTGGGTTCGCCGCAGTTGGCCTTGATACAAACATGCGTATCGCAGTGCCCTCCTGGAACCTTGGCATGGAGCAACTATTCCTCCTCGTCTTGTCGTCGGTGCTCGCTGATCGACGTGTCAAGGAAGCATGAGAATGCGGAACACCCCATCTCTTGAAATTTCCCTGTCAAGAAGCTCACAGGGTGGTATGTCGTATCAACGACTGCCCTGCTGATGCGTTTCCATGTGCTTGCGAATTGAGGATTTGGTCGACCAAGACGTTCCTTGAGACTGGGCTCGCGTGTGCAGCAGTCAATGTGTTGTGGGGCTGGTACTGAACGCCAAATGCGCGTTACGTCGGATGAGGGCGGGCGATGACGGGAATGGTGAGGCCAATCTGGGCACCACAATTCATGGAGCTCATACACCCGATGGCCTGCATTCCACACAGAAATATAACTAGCGTGGCCGATCCGCAGTCATTTGAAGGGTGCGACCCCAAGGCCATATCTTTGGCTATCATGGGATAACGATAACCGTGATGCTTTGACGGGTATGAAATATCTGATTCGATCTTCCTTCATTAAATAGAAACCATCTTGGGCAAGTTGGAGACTTCGGTTAAAAAGAGTCAATCACATTATTCAAACGTGGCTGGACTTGTCGTGATGCCAAAGACAGGATTGGTTGGCAGGTGGTACAGGGCGAGAAAGCAAAAAGGGACGTTTCAGATAGTGCCCACAATGGGCAATAGGAATTTGGGTCAAGCGGAGAAGAACCCCTCTTCCCTTTTTTGCGGGTGTGCTCAATGAGAGAATAATCCGAAAAACGGGTTCGTGCGATCCAGCTCAGCCGAGTGCGCATCCTTGACAGGACGGGGAAAGCCAACATCAGTGAAAAAGATCCGCCATACGCTCCTAGACATGTTGCGACGTCTAAGTTTCCTGGGTCTCTTCTTAAAGAAGATGTCGCAAGGATTGGACTCATCCGTGTCGTGTCTTTTGATCTGACAGCTCTGCGGGCATAAGCAGCCGCGCAGCTTGTGTCGTATCCACCTCTGCTCTGCACGCACGATGGCGTTCTTGAAAAGGCAAGTAATACTCACCGGATAGTCCAGAGGTGCTCTTCAGGGTCATACATGCCTGAGATGAAAGAATCATCATGGCTTGCAAAGATGCGGCACATGTTGCTCAGCTAGTTTGCCTGTTTCTTACACCCTTCACAAACGCTTAGCAATACCAATTGCACAATGACATCTTCCCAACAGTGGAATCAGTTGCAAGCTTTTTTTGCGCACGAGTGCACTAAAAGAAGTCGAGAAAGGAAATACTGCATCGGGCAGATCATTGTCTGGTGTGGAAACAGCAGGCGATTACCTCCCGGGTCATGCCGCAGTTGATGGCTCGACGACAAAGCTTCAAGCTGCCTGCCGTCATTTCCTCAATCCCAAACCCTATATGTCCATTTCAGGAGTGTGTCTGGTTTGGTGTTCAGGGGCTTGGGACAAAGGACAGACGGCAACGCCCAGAGTCCCCGATGTTCATTGGCACTGGAAATGTCGCTCGAGATATGAAGAAATGGCAAGTGAAATGCCAAAACTCCTCAGAATCAAGTGCCAAAAAATGGCCATCTTGGTCTGAGGATGCTCAGGCGGTTGGCATGTTGGAGTGGTGCGAGGATGTGGTGAGGAAAGAAGACTCAGACTTGGGGGCTTGAGGAGGTATATATAGATATTTCCAGGGATCCCCGTTTCAAAAGGTTGAGTCACCAAGAGAGCTACGAGGTTGAACACGTGGTAGTTGTGTTGGTGGTTGTGTTTGTTGATGCAGGACGACAAAGACGAGAAAACAGCGTACACCTAGTGGGCAGAATAGTTCCCTGCTTATCCACGCGTGCTGTTTCATTGAATCACTGTTCTGAATTCTGCTTGACGAACAAACTACAGAAGAACACACCTCATCGGTACCCGGCGTTTTCGTCGAGGTACAATTTAGGCGGCAGCAGTGACGGGTTCTCTCGAGTAAAGTGACACCAGATCATCTTTCTTCAATTCATTCTTTTAGCTTGGTCTTTTGTTCGGCTGACGGTCAAGGTGTGGTGTCCGCACTACCTTGTTCCTCAGCAGAAAATCATGCACGTACCGGAACACGTGCCCAAGCTGGAGAGGCAAGAACCGCGTTTTGCCCCACCACCTCGGAAACACTCCCGAGTGTTCACAAAGGACAGCAAAGCCCTCACCAAGATCAAAAGAACAAAAAAGAAATTATGAAACACACGCTTGGGACGCAAAAAACTCCGATGCGGGGAGTCGAACCCCGGTCGCCGCGGCACGTTTTGCGATGAAAACGCGGAATGATAACCGTTACACCACATCGGATGTTCCTGTTTGATGTCTACCGGGGGCACTAACACGCAACTAATGCATAGGCAGCAGGACGGCGGTTTGGACACGCTTATCCAAAAAGCACCTGGAAATTTTTAGTGTGTGGTGGCACTTGTTGAGGGGCAACTCCGGACGCATGCTGCGAATCAGTCCAAGTTGGTATTTTTTTGGGGCGAGGGGAGAGGTGATGGAATGAGAACAAAATACGATCACACCATGGAAGGCAAGAAATGAATGAGTTCACCGTTGGAATGGTATCCAACAAGGGTATCAATTCAACGTGCAGCCTGCTTTGCTCGGCTGCTGTTCATAACCATCTAAGGTCTAAATGCGAAACTTTTATCGCGTCTAATATTTATTACATGACTTTTTTCTTCTTAATTTAAAGGTGGTAGTCCTCGCTTCGAGTGACCTTGACACCTTGTCGCTCCCAAACACCGTCAATACCCATGTCTGCACGGCCACTGGTCATATTGTTAGCAATTGTTTTGCACCAAGATGCGTCAGACTTACTCGTCCTTCATGTTGACCCACGGCTCGGTCTGGCCGTTCTTGACGTCGGGGTTTCGGAAAATCATGTTCTTTGTCAGGCCCAAAGTAAGGTGGATGGCGGGAGGGCTGACGACGATGTTCTCGGTTGGCTGCTTGCCATCAATCGCGGCCAGGATGTTCTGGGCAACCACCCGGGCCTGTCCCGCTCCTGGGCGGGCGGCTTTGTGAGCTCCGCTGTCGGCGATGTCGCCGGCGGCATAAAAGTTGGGGTACTTGGGGTCCTGGAACTGCAGCGTCGGGAGGACCTTGATGAAGCCGTTGGCGGGGTTCACGATGGAGTCGGCCGAGGACTGCTCGAGGTCCTTGAGGAACTGGTTGTTGGGCGTCTGGCCCGTGGCGGGAATAATGAGGTTGGTCGACACCTTGCGACCGTCCTTGAGCTCCAGCTCGAATTCGCTTCCGTCAGTGGGGAAGCCGCCTGGAGGGACCACTGCGCGGGTGCCAGTGATGACGCTAAGTTTGGGTTAGCAAAAATGTCAAAATGAGAAGACCAAGGAATCTTTACTTCACTCCTTGCTCCTTGAAGCGATCTCTAATAATTTCGTCCATCTTGGGGTGGTAAAGGGGCATCAAGCGATCGCGCGAGTGCACAAGCGTCACCTCCTTCTCGGGGTAGATCTCCTTCAGGTCGGTCGCCATCTGGACACCCACGGCACCACCACCAACAAGGACAATAGACTTGGCATCCTTGATCTTCTGCTGGTAGTTCTTAAAGTAGTCGATAGACAGAGCCTTCTCGTCGTGCTCCATAGATCCAGGAGGCGAGAGGCGGGTGCCTGTGGTGACAACAACATAGTCGAAGGGGACCGTGTTGGATCCCTGCCAAGCGCGGTCGAGAACGACGTGGTCCTTTGTTAGGGAGATGGCCTTGGCTCTGATGATGGAGTGCTGCGAAGGATCCTGGGCAGAAGAGAATACACCCGAGTAAGGGATGAAGGCTTTGTGCTCATGGTTTGGCAGGATGGCGAATCGAGGCTGCATTGTTAGTGGGTGGTGCGATGTGCGATGTCGGACCACTTACAAAGGCGAAGAGATGGTGGAAATGGCTGTGAGGCTCAACCAACAGAATCTATGCGCACAATTGTTAGAGTTTCTTATTCAGCCGACAGCAATATTGACTTACTCTGTGAGTCTTGGGGAGAGCCGTGGTCAAATCTTTGACGGCAGACTAGACACTATTAGCTCATAGCCAGTGATGCAGCACCCAAGCGCGACATACCAGTCCCACGTAGGACCCGCCCAGGACAATGACGTTCTTGAGAGCTCCAACCATTTTGATGGATATTCGTATACTCGTATTATATGATCAGATAATTTTGATCAGATAATGCAAAAGAACAAAAATAGAACACGTCGCAATGATGGCAGTGACGTTGAACGTTCCGAGAGGCCTTTTATGTCGACAGACGGATGTGCGGCAATACGGATATGCGGAGGTCCGAACTTGGTTCCGAGGTCGGCATTTTGAATTGCGCGCGGTCATTTCGAGCGCGCGCGCGCACAATGCGTTGCTAGATTCGGACTGCCTGCGTCCGATTCATGTCCAGTGGACGCTTTGATGGCATTATTAAGCGGATGTGCCCCTGAATGTTGTAGTGTCCTTCCGAGGTGGACCGCGCTCTCCCGACTATCGCCTTCTTGCATAAGTCTCCTTGGCGTAGAAAGGTTGATTTCTTCTTTCCATGAATGTTGCCTGCCATGTGACTCATCATTATCCTCTTACCGCTCCCATTAATAACCAAGCGAAACGCGGGGGGATGGACCGGCCAAAGTCAAATTCCTAGTCGATCTGCGGGTTTGTCCAGGGTAGCTGACGTGGTCTCCAGGCTGCAGCTGGGTTTGGTCGGAAGTAGGGCGGATTTTGTCGGATTTATCAACTTTTTGTCAACATTTAAATCTAAGCTTATAGTGCCAGACATCCTTCTTTCTGCCGGTTGAAAATGCCGAGAGTTTGAGGAGTCATTTAGGCATCATCCATTGGATGCGTTGATGCCAATGGACTCATGGTAATGGGTGGCCCAATGGTTCGCGACACGATATGGGCGTCTTGGATGTGGGCTGGGATCCTAGGCAGAACTTCAGCGGGCATGGGTAAAATCTGGGGTTAGGATTGAGGACGAGGACGCATATCTCGCTAAGCGGCCGGAATGTATGGGCTGATTACCATTACCATGTTTGTTTCTGGGCTACCGAGTAAGGTTTCTACCCTTTAACAAGCCTGTGACTGCTTGGCAGCATTCACCGATTTGTTTCATTTCATTTCATTACCTCCAGCCTATACTGCGAGGATATTAAAAAAAAAAAGCCTTTTTATGACCCGAATACCCTTTGTACTATTCGAGTCATGACTGTCAAACCTATGTTTAAAAAAAAGCTCTGAGGTGAAAATATTCGATGCATCGACTTGTTTCATTCAGCAAATAGCTGTATTCTAGTTTCTACCGCACCAACCTCACTTACCAGCACCTCCGCCATGACGAGTTTGGCAAATACCGTACGGGATCCTCTCCCGCCGTGCGGCCACTTTAGCTGGGACGAATAGCTGATCCCATTTCGCACAGGAAGGCAATGGAAGACTCAATGCCACCCAGATCAACTTTTGTGACACTAAATCTGCGGTTGCTCGCTCTACATCACCCCAGATTACCGTCTATTTACGAATCCCACAGATAAACTTTCGGGACAGGATACGCCAGATGGTAGATTTCTGAAACTATCAATTATGTTGAGTGAATAAAGCTGCTCCAACCTTTTATTTCATTGCCAACAATTTCGCTCCCACTTTCAATGCACAAGCGAGTCTAATCGCTGGTCTCTTCAGATCATTTTAATGTCTTCTCACTCATCAGGCGTTACTGGCGCTGGATTCTCCTTAAACATCCGATGGCGTCTCGTCATAGCCGACACGCCTAGCTTTTACTACCTCCATGCACTAGCGCTTTCCTCATCTGACAGTTGTTTGGAAGTCGCTCGCAAGGTCAGCAAACACTATGGGGGGATTTGGCGAACTACATGGCTTATAAGATTGGTGCCATTTGTGCTGCCTGTTGTCTACATAGTCGATCTGTCTGCTGTATCAGGTAGTATGGCTTTTTGACCAAAATCGTCCAAATATTAGACGCGAAAAAGAGCACTTGGACCGAACTGCATGTCTAGGCTCATGCCTTCAAACAAGAATCTTGCAGGCAAGAAGCTGGCATCTTGCCAGAGTCACGCCTCATCTTTCCGCCCTCAAAACCAAAACTTGTAGAAGCAATAGCCGCGTCACAATAGCTCACTGAGCCATCGGCTGGGAGACTTAAATACACATGGAGTATCTAAGACCAAAGCTCCAAATCGCAAAGCAAATCAAGCCTTGGAGAGACGAATCAAAGGCCCATCAGCAGAGATCCCGCACTATTATAACGCGGAATGATAGTCGAGCCGGCACCCTTCGTTCGAAATTGACAGACGTGTTTTTTTTTTCTTGAAAGAATTGAGACCGGTCGACGTTGAGAACTTGTTAGATCTTCCTGTTGTACTGCTAACGAACGATCGTGACTGCTTATCATGGTCACAATATGAATTTCACTTGAATTAATCATAGGTTGTGCATATTTCTGGGAATCTATATAGAAGAGAAAGATCTGGGGAAAATGAAGGATTGGACTCATGTGGGAATCGCAAGGCTCATCTACCAGCGGGGAAACTCTATTTTCAGCCTCAGGCCAATAGCTATGAAGTTAACCTCCAGTTAGATCACCAACCATTGCAACGTGGCACATCGCAGGAACTTGATAATGATTCAGTAGACCAACAACAGTCTCCATCGTCTCCATTTGGCCGTCGTACCCGCCGACTCGATCTTGCATGGCTCCACCACGACGCCCAGATCTGGAAAAGCCGCCGTAACTTGTTGTCGAGAATCACAAGACTCTCACCTCCTACTTCATGCTTTTTTTCAGCAAGAGATGGGGTAGAGTCAACCAGCAGCCCGTTTCTTGGAATTACATCATTTCGTATCGCCCGCCCGATAAATCTCCGCCTGACATGTTTTAGACGAGTTGTCAAGGGTGCATTGTGCTAGCTAGTTCAGGTCTTGAGCTTACGCTGGGTGTTTTCGATTTCAAAATCGAAAAAGTCCATCCCAGAACAACTCGAATTGACTTTGAGGGAAAACATCCGTATCTGTGAGCAATAATTGAACTTGGAATATTGGTGCGGCTATTCAGGGTACAGTGCAGTTGAGCAACTGGCTCCGCCTGGCACCACATTTGACCAGGGTGCCGCATTTAAGAGATAAAATCAAAGCTCTCAGCGTCAGGTCCTACAACAGATAACAATCGGGAATTTAGACTGAGATCTGATGCTCGGTTGAAAAGTCCCTGATGCTTGGAGGAGTGGATGATTTGGGGTGGATAAATTTACATGACATGGCCAGGAACACCTGTGATTCAGACAGGCACAACAGGCACCTGGGACCTTGGATGGCAATGAAAAACTAGTCAAATCCCCAAATCCACTATTTTCGACTGATATCTGATTTAAAATGCTCCAAATATCGCAAAACCGTTTGAGGTTGTCGATCAATGAGAAGCATTTCATCATGCAGGGCAATCAGCTGGGTTTCCCCATGGTCTCAGCTAAATTTATAAAACTGCACATTTTTTACCAATGTAGAGGGCACCCCAGAACTTGTTGGCATCAACAGAGCGCATGGAGTCCATGTAATTTCTCAGCCGGAGCTCGGCTTCCTTGATTGAGAGGCCTGTGGTTGGATAGGATGCGCGTTGGGCCTCAAAGACCAAGAAAGTTTGGATGTAGTCAGCTATGAGGACTTGGACGCACATTTTCTCTTCAACATTTTGATCGCTGACAGGATATTCATGTCCTATTGCATAGCCTTTGTCAACCGAAAAGTTCACGGTCATAATATCGGTCCAAGCTTTCCTGACCTCCAACTCGAGGGAATTTTCGGTGACTTGGTCCATACGTAAGTTCCACGTGGGAAGACCTTTTCATCCATATACTGTTATGAAGTCAACATGAATATTCAAATAACATGACTTGATGTGACGTACCGTGCCGGTGCAGTCCTCTTGGGGAACAAGATCTGAAACGGGCACTCGGACCATGGTGGTCTGATATTGTCAGATGAAATGAGACGAGTGCGTAAGAGATGACCCGTACAGTGTAAGAATACGATTGATCACAACGGGAGGGCTGAGGATTTTGCACTGAGGCGCGCGTTGGCGCTTATCTGTTGACATCGATAGAGGGTGGGTCGCTCAGATGCGGAACTCGTTGTGATTGGATTGTTGATCATGGCGGTCGCCTTGTTTAGAAAAGACGAAGAAGCCACATGGCCTCCATCACTCTTTCTCTGTCCTTGATCATCAAGAACGGCCTCGAGCAGTCGAATTCCATCTCCATCATGAAATACTGCACCTTGTGCGGTGTCGTGATCACAAAGGAGCGGTTTGACGAGCAGTGGCTCAGGGAATACCGGGTGGGTGAGTGCGGCCCCGCATTCTAACCGAACCCAGCAGGAGACTAACGCTGAGTGTGGCCGTCTAGTTTGCGTTGCGCAAGATCATTGGGACGCCGTGAAGCTTTCTGGGATCGGCGTCTCTGACGGGAACGATGACATTATTACTGGACTCGTCCCCACCGATGCGTCCCAACGCTACGATGACCCGCACAGCACAGACTCCATGATTCAGGTGGGCTTGGTCAGGCACACGCTTAGAGATCTGGTGCATCCCGAAATTGCGTGGAACCGAGAACCTTATTGGGGCTATGCATTTCACGACTCTTGCTGGTCCCTCCTGAACACGGGCTTCAGGCCCAATCTGCTGCGTCTCCTCGAGGCCTGCGTCTCGATGCCGATTGGCAACTCCATACTGAACTGGGGCCACGATTACGGGGGCATAGCAAGCCTGGCACCGAGAACCGACATCCCTACCTTGCGAAGTGATTATGAGTGGAAGCTCATGCCCACGTACTTGCGATCGGACCCGTTCGATATCCGCAGCATTCCCCGGGCCATAAGGCAGACTGCTCACTTCAGGGCCAACACGCTGCAATCGAACCTCGATCCCGCCAAGATCAACCCGGCGACGGACAAATTCTACCGGCTACCAACCGAGGTTCTTCACTTGATCGCGGTTCTCCTTCCAACTAGCGATGTTCGCTCCGCACGCCTGGCCTCTCCTGCCTTTGCGACGCTGGGTCTATCGGAGACATTCTGGGCATCGCGATTCCAGCCGGGCCACGAATTCAATCATATTGTTGAAGTCAAAAACAACCCGCCCGACTCTTGGATGTCTTTTTATCTATTGCTTCAGGTGTTGAGCGATGGAAGTTCAGTATTCGAGAACCGGAAGCGCATCTGGGGCCTCACGAAGTCGCTTCAAACAATGCTGACTCAAATGGAGGGTGTCCCGTGCGATGGCTCTCCTTTGAAAACCTGGTACGAGCCCAACGTGGATCCGTCCAGGGGAGATAGCAATGACTTTTGGAAGACGGCTACACGTGGTCTCGCTCCTCCAGAGAAGGTATTTGTCCACGGGTGCAGAGTTTTGCGAGCTCGCGCTCATTACCTGCTCAAGCCTCTTGAATTGCAGTCCATGCATGTCTCTTTTGTTGAAACACCCGGCGGAAAGTTTGTTTCGGGATTTGTATTAGTCGACAAAGATGGGTTGGAGAGATCCCTGGGATACATACACCGCAGGCAATGTGTCCAAATCCAGCCCCCCACTACCGGTACTCAACGAATACGAGGATGGCAACTTGCCTTTGACATTTCAGGTGTCAGAGCAATCGCCATCATTGGCTGGGATGAATCAATTTCTCCTTGGGCTGGCGACCCAGGCCAATATCCTCGATGGCATTTATCACGTCTCAGCGGCGTCTATGCAATTAAAGGAGAGTTCGATGTTGGTTTCTCTCTCTTCCCCGTTCGCGCATAAGAATCCCCCTACTAATTTGTAATAGGCCTTGAAACTTGTGTCACTTAGTATAAGCAAATCAAATGCGAATTTAAAACTGGACTTGTGGCGAACCGGATGTCTCTGGTCCCCCGATGTGCCTCCGGCGCGGATGCGGTTCAACTGGAGCGATGGCAATGCACCGCCAAATCGCTTTGACCTTCCCATCGAAACTATTTTCTTCGCTGGGGAAGAGGGCGAACTTGAGTCGAGCCTAACTGAAATCGTCATTTGGACCTATGACATTTCCTGCGTCGCTGGCATAGAGTTTATCTACAGAGATGCGTCCAAAAATCAGCATGTCGGCCAAATCGGGCTAGCTGGCCAAGACTCTATCAATCCAAGGAGGTTTTCCCCTCCTCAAGACCATCGCACATCCGTACCCATTAACGGCTCCGCGGGGGAGCGAGTGAAATTTATACAAGTACACTCAGATGGCCTCTACCTGACTGGCTTGAAGGTATTTTAGCTACCCGCCCGAAACCTTTTAGTGGCATCGTTAACCAATCCTGGTGCTACGCGATAGATCTGCACCACCTCTGGCCGAGAGGTCGCGTCTCCTCGATGTCCCTATTCAAACGACAAAGCTTGGGTTACTGTCCATCCTGAAGAATCAAATGTTGTTGGACTGTTTTGCACTCGAGTAAGTTAGCCCTTTGGAGTTTATGACTGTATACAAGGGGATCCCTGGGATGATGGAAGCCAAGAACTTGAACTAATTGGTGTTTTAGAATCATTTCTTTTCGAGTTTGGGTCTCATATCCACTCGTTATTGATAAATAGGCTAGAAAGGGTTGCGAAACATAGAATATCATGGGAATTAAATATATAATTAATACGTTTTTCATTGAACAACTTGGCAGCTTTTTGATCTGTGAAGCCAATCATAGTGATATCTTGGCTATGTAAGCACAGCAAGCGTACGCCTTTCTTGAGACCATTCCTGCCTCGCACAGCCTTTTTCGCCGTAATTCAGTACATATTGAGGTAGTCTGGCGCATTCACCAGTACCATGGCCTAATTAGCAGTTAAGCACCAACTGATGAGTGTCTTGATGGGCTCATGCTTTAATTGGTGCCTGACTACCATGTCCGCAACCGGAGGCCACACTGCTGTGGCGCACGCTAAAGCACGAGTTTACAAGTCGAGACGGTAGGTGCATCAGCTCACCTACCTCAAACTATGCGAATCCTGCAAGAGATGACAGAACGAGTTTTTTGTGCATTATCATTCACATTCTAATTGGTAGGGAAGCCCTTGTAAGGTAACACAGTGCTGTGCGGCGCCACGCAAATTACCACTAGCTCCGCCAAGTTATGCAAGCGCTGCATCACCCTCCACCACCATCACGCAGAGGGAGCACCGGATTGATTTGAAGGAGCAAGATGAACCAACTGGAATAAATTAAAGATAAGAAAGAAGATAAAATCTATTCAACATGCATCTGACTAAAAAATAGTGGGCATCCAGCGAGCTGTCCAGGTTATTTACCCAAGAGCTAGTCTAATAACTGTCACCTGGCAAAACAGCTGCCTTAAATCTGCATCTAGTTCTAGTTGGACTGGTACACGGCGAAGTACTTGATGCGCATGGAAGCCTCGTAGCCATCGACTGTCGCATCAGTCGCCAGGCCGCCATAGCTGTTTACGTCATTTCCGAGCGCAAAGTTGAAAATGGCATAGTACGGGCTCTGGGCGAGGATCTTCCAGTCGTTCTGGTTGCCAATGCCGGCGCCCGTGATGCTGAAGAACTGGGTGCCGTCCTTCCACATGCTCAGGCTCTGCTTGTTCCAGTCGTCGTTGCGCCTGTCGACCTTGACGGCCCAGGTGTGGTAGTCGCCCGAGAAGTTGATGCTGCCCGAGTGGTCGGGGTCGTCGCTGCCGTCGGGCCGGGCGTAGTGCAGCGTGCCCTGGTTGCGGCCGGCCATCTTGTTGGTGGCCTCGAAGATGTCCCACTCGCCGCACTTCGGCCAGCTCGTGCCCTCGCGGCTCGACTGGCCCTTGGTCCAGAAGGCAGGCCACATGCCGTCGAACTTGGCTGGGCTGCCGGTGAAGTCGGGCACCCGGAGCTCGCTCTGGAAGATCATGGCCTTGCCGGGAGGGCACGTCCACGAGCCCTTGCTCTCGAGGCGGGCCGACGTCCAGTACGTCGAGCCCGTCGTGCCCTTGTGCTTCTTGGGCACAATGTACAGCTGACCGTCGCCGGAAAGGTGCGCGTTGCTAGCGTACTCGGTGTAGATCTGTTGCTGCTGCAAGTTCTTCGCGGGGACCGGCATCACCTGGTTCCATTTGGACCCGTCGGCCACGTCGCCGTTAACACCGTTGAAGTCGTCAGAGAAGATGGCCGTGTAACCACTCACTGAGGGTATCGTAGCCGATGCCGTAGACAGTAGCAGATATAAGGCGGTAAGTTTAAAATGCATTGTTGCGATGAGAAATGAATCTGTTTGTATGGAACTCTAGGTTGCCAGCGAAGATATTTCATTCTGACTACAACTCTTGGTCTCTTTATATGAAAAATATTAAGCTTACTTTAGGATGTAAACGTCGTTAATCTTGTGGGTTTGTCCAATTTTGGCTTGGCAATGCCCTCCGAGTTCAGCTCGCCAACTCGTATTGAGCTGACTGCATAGCCCCACTGCGTTGTGATCGCAGAAAATAGCCCCCAATCCGCAGCCAGTTGATAGCCCGGGCCACTCCATATCCACCCTCATAAGCGGCGTCCAATTTTCATACGCCTTTGCCCCAAGAGCCCCGTCGTGATTGGGCTAATAGCCGACAGTCAGGGGACTCTCCATCAGCGTTGAAATGCAGTTTAGTCGGTAGTCTGTATCAGAATTGCCGTTTCCCGCTACCCTGGCATTCAGCTGAAAACGCCACCACCGGACAAAAAACGGGTGGTGGCCGAGCCGTCATGGCAAATTTTGCATTCCCATGGTCTGAGTCACAGATTGGTGCAGATCTGAGATGGGAAATATCAGTAGGGAATCCCGAGCCTGGAACCTCAGCTCTGGGCTCTATTTTTAGTCAGTGGTACCGAGAAGCGTCCGCCAGTGAGGGGACGGGTTCATGATGGTATGTGCATCGCCTGATGGCCTCACGCATGCTGCCCGATGGGTCCGTTTCCTATTTGTGCTAGTTTCCCCATATGCCTCGCTTGCCGATCCCTCAAACAATGCGAATGGATTCCGGCGGATTCTCTACTCTGTCAACTTGCCTTGATGGGTCGTTTTTCATGCTACCCGATGTCGCCTTCGTCTTGTCAGCAGACTCGGGGTCCAGCCCGACGATTCTGAGTCTTGTGACCTGGGCAACGGAGTTGCTTTGGGGGTAAAGTGCCCAGTTAGAGCGGTCCTCATGACGCTAGTATTTAATTTAGAACAATGTAAATTTAACCAGAAATAGCTGACCTAAATTTGGATCTTTACATTATACCCATGCCGCTCAATCATTTCGCTCTGTCCACGCGCTCATTGCATCCAAAAATTTGGTATGCACCTCGGCATCTCCACTTCTCTTCAACACTTCCTCATACTCTTCCTGGCCCAAGGTCTTCCAGAAGAGCAAAATTGCTGCCCATATAAGATCAGTGTAGGTCACAGTCTCGCCCAAAAAGTACGGGCCTGAAGAGTTTTCGCTTAGCAGCGCCGTCATCTCACGGGCAAAAGGCTCGGCTCTGTCAAACGATCCAGGGCCCTTCAGCTTCCCGTAGTCGTATAGCGGCATCCCCACATCTTCCTTTCGCGTAGTGAGGAAGAAATCGAGGCTCTTTTCACCCAGGAGCTTCTGTGCGACTCCCGGGACGTAGATTGGTGTGAGCTCTCCCATAAAGCCGATCATTATTTTTCTAAACCTGGTTTGCAATTCTTCGTCTAGTGGTAGGCTTGGTTGTGGGTGCTTCTCCTCAATTACCGCGGCAATTTTGTACGAATCCATTATATAGGATCCGTCCGGCATTTGAATTGCTGGGAGTGTAAAGCCGGGCTCACTTTCATTGGGAGGGACGCTAAATTCACACTCGGTCAATTATTTAGCCATTATTGCCGAAAGAAATTCTCGACTTACTGCTGCTCAAGGCGAGGCCGAATATCAGGATACTCAACCTACTCTCATTAGGATTAATCGCCAAATGCTCATATCTAACTCACCCATTCTGTCTTGTATGGAAGGCCCTTATAGTTTAAAAGAAGCCTCGCTTTATATTGTATTAGAATTGAGCATTTGAAGTTAAACGGCAGACTCACTTCTCCATGTGTTCATCGACCAGCATACTTGTGGTTCTTTGGTCGGGATGTCAAATAGTGTGTAAGTTTCGGATGTCATATTGCTACCTTAGGATTGAATTTAGTGATGCAAAGTAAAAATTCAGCAAAACCGAGCAAGAAGGGTTAGAAGTATGTTGACAGGGTAGGAAGTGAGGTAGATGCACAGTAGAAAGCGTCGCCACAAAGTAAGCATTGCTTACAAACACGTTAATCGCTCAAATTCCCCTCACTACGGTTTAGGAAGGAGCTAAAACGAGACTCGCATCCACACCTGTATATTGGAAGATCAATTCGCACTCTAAATTTGAAAATAAATATCGACAAAGGAGGTGCATACTGTGACTTCGGTATTTTTTCTTTTGTTTTCAAGCCAAAGAAATGGGTTACGCTTGGGTGTTCCAACTTGGTAACACTGACATTGTAGCTCATGATTCAAATTGAATCACGCATGACTAATCACATAATGTCATCATCTCTCATGGTGTTTGGTGAAGAGCTCATTTGTGATAACCAGTATCATAGACTAGAGCCTCATCTATCATTTAGTCTCATCCAGGCTTTGCGCATTCTTCGCTCTATCCCTCTTCTATCGCTACATCCCAACTTCAATCCCAGTCATCATGGCGCTTGCTGATTCCAAGAATTTTCGATCGCCTTCCAATACTGGTCTGGGGACGTGCGGATGTGTTGAACATGGCCGCTTCCTTGAAACAGCTCAGTATCAACAGCGTACCCTTCTTGCTCGGCCAGTTTGGAATGGATTATGATATGATCCCAAGGAATCACCACATCCTCTTTTCTGTACATGTACAGTCGTCTTGATCCCTTTGTTACATATGTCGGATTATTCAGCAGTTTCTCGACAAACTTCGGAGCACTTGGTCTCCCCGTAACGTTCTGGTAGAGGTCATTGCACAACAAAGCCGTTATCCACATAAAATGGGTGACCACAAATGGCCAAGGAAAGCGCGCATAACTTGCAAACGCCAAGGCGGCAGACCACCGCCTCAAGTTTCCCCAGTCCATGGCGCTGGTGCCAGGAGTGGAATCCAAAACCAGAAGTCGATGGGGAAGCGGGTACCCGTACTTTTCTTGAAATAAGCGTACCGTAGTTCCATAGTTGGTGAGGCCAGTATTTGACATGAGGTGCATTAAAATGGATGCCGGTCCATCCTCGGTGAGCTGAAGAGAGCTGATAACCTCCAGAAGTGGTTCCAGACGATCCCCCCTCTGTTCTTCGTGTCGAAAGAGAACATCGAATGAAGACGACAAGACGACGGCGAGCCTCGAGTGAGGGAACAGTTTCTGATAGCCCTGGGTGTACTTGGAAACATGCTTCGGCAAGGCGTCTCCCCAACCGTAGATAATTATCAGCTTAGGATGATCTGCCGGGAGTTGGTGTTCATTGTTGTTTGTAACCAAGACCTGATGCGATAACGCTTCAAGTCCCGGGATGGTTGGCAAAGGACTCATGATTCTGACGAGTGATTCCAAATGTCTTACAGTGCTCTTGAGAAGAAAACGAGAGAAAAATGGTTTTTGCTGACTCGCTGACTCGCTGATTCTTGCGTGCTAAATAAGCACTGTCGGAGACTTCCACTTTTGTGATGCAACCTCAAAATTAAGGCATACGATGTGACAAGGAAGTAAGCATAACTTCGCCAGTTTTGGTAAGATTGTGCCAGTGTATAATACATAGAGCCCAGCATACTGCTTATACAATTTTCAATGTCCACCAATAATTATATGCCAAACCATGACCCATATCCACTTTTTCGTTCATAAAAGCTAGCCGTAGATTGACTCCAAACCAAGGGGGTGAAGGGCTGTGGCTCAGCCAGCTTACTTGAATGACACGTCTTAACAACAACCAACTCAGCTGCTTACCTCCATGCCGAGGGAGCCACGCGAAAAATCGCATCCACGTTTTCCTGAATCATTATCAATACCTCGTCCTTATATACGGTGCTTACACCCCCCACCTCTAAATCCAGAGAAGAAGCACAGTACAAAAGTCTTTGCGCGAAAGTGCACACTAGTTTACCGACAACTCTTACACAGGCATCTTTCCTCGCCCCACGCATTCAACCGAGGGTGACGAAGCATACTCTCGACGGAAGGGCGCTCCGAAGGATCAATTTTCATTAATAGCCGCAGAAAGGGGGCAAACAGCTCCCTGTCTTCCTCTTCAAGGCCCGGCATGATTGCTTCTGATGAAAGATGCGGTCGTTTTATGAGGGTTTGATCCTTAATGTATCCCTCATCGTCAAATATCTCTTTTACAATGTCCTATTTCCCCTTGCCCAAGGACCCTTCTTGGAAAAGGCCCAAAGGAATGTACAATCTCACCTAGGTGATACTTTAACTCATACTGCCGGCTCAGGGGTGCTCGGCCACCAAGCAACCGCACAGCACGGTAGACTTCTTGAAGCACTGTGCCAAGATTCCACCAATCCGCCATTTCATTCCAAGAAGCTCCGATGAGAACTTCAGTTAAGAGGAGGGCAATTGGTTGGATTGTTTCATACAGATGCTATTACTTCCAGCTAGCTACGCCCCAATCTCCCAGGTAGCTGTCGATTTTATTAAGAAACTGAAGATCGGCTTCACCGAAGTAGAAGCTCTGAAGTGGTCGAGAGGGAATAGCAGTGTACTTTGCCTCTCCTATTTTGGTTTGAGGCAGGAACCTTTGCTAGGTAAGATTCAATGAGTGAACAGTCCCTGAATTTAACAAAAACATTGTCCGGCTTGATGTCTAAGCAGCAGAGTTAATTACTGGGCAATATTTCAAGCAGATCGATGAACATACCAGTGTGGATGACATTGTGGAAGTGAGCATAATGCAACGTCAAGATCAGCTGAATAGCAAGTCTTCGCATAGGGTCCAAAGGGATTCTGCTCTCTCTAAACAAGGGAACAAAGCTGCGCAGTGTCTCGCCCATAAGCTCAAAGGCAAAACACACATGTGTCCCATTTGGGCCTTCATGCTCGAAATCATCAAGCAAATGGCAAACGCAATCGTAGCCGCTTGTGTTGTGATCAGCGTCGCGCAAGTGCTTCGAGGTTTCTCTTTCGAATATGTCATGGCCATGACCATAGGTCTTGGTGCTGAGTACTTTGAGGGCACGGAACTCGCTCTCAAGGCCTCCTCTGCCGTTGAGGTCAATAGAGGGGGAGAAGAAGAGTAGAGGAAATGGATACATGGTTGTTTTTTAGGTCTCTTACTAGCCATACAGTCGAATGGACTCTATATCTAATTTTTCTCAAGACCTCATATCTCTCGTTGAAGATATCGCCAATGCAGACAGGGTGGAAACCACCAGGTCGATACTCAGCGCTTCCCTCATCAATCTCCTCAATTTTGATATCAGAATTTTTGGCGTGATTCTCGGAGACAGTCGCATTAGAAAAGGAAGCCTGAGATATTCCGGCGTTATCCATGGGTTCTAGATTGCTGACTGTGAGGTTGAAAACGTGGCGGCCAGGAACTGGTTCTTTCGTGGGAGCTGTGCGTTGAGATATGTCTTGTATGCCTCAGGAAGCATATTATAGCTGCATATTGTTGGTTTCTATTGACTAACAGAGTTGGAAAATCAAGCTTCGTAGTATTTTCGTTCGGAAAGCGATAATGGTGGTCGGTAGGCAATCCGCGTAAGAGGAGCTGCGAATGTTTACGCTCAGCGCATTGATGAGACTGACCCCGCATACCTGGTACTTGAGGCGCTCTTTTTTGCCAATTCGCGCAATATTCAACCGAACTCAGCATGAGTTCCAGAGTTTTATCACAAAGAAGGCTTCAACCCAAATTTTGGCATGTGAATATTTCCAAGTCGCATCCAAGAATAGAAACCAGTGAGCATGTCTCATTAGGCACCAATTGCTTCGTATGAGCCCAATGAGTCCCTCGCAAACACAATAATCAATTACTTGTCACCCAGTCCTAATTTCTTTTTTTTTTTAAATAAAAAAATTGATCGTGCAGTTTGCGATCCGCCCAATGTAGTACTTGGCCAACCGACGCATCCGCTCAACCCGATCATGTCCTCTTACCTGTTTAGGCGCCTTTCGTGGAGTAGCCAAGGTCATGATTTCCATTGATCACTCAAGCCCAGCATTCAGCAATCCCACACACACGCACAACAAAAAAAAAAAAAAGCGACGATTCAGATCAAAATCCGAGTGGCGAAATAGAGAACATGGATCTGCAATTTTCATCATCATATGACTGCTTAATAAGGCTGAGACGGCGAACCCCATTGATCGGCTTCCTTTCATTGGTAACCCGGTGCCCCCGCACAGGGAGGGTACTCCATCCGTCAATTGATACGTCAACCACGCTCCAGCAGCAGCCTGAACCAAACACCATCACATTTTTATCGTCCCAATTCGCTATTGCTATTTCATCCTTCTACGAAAAACTTGCACCATGTCTGTCGAACCCAGCTCCAGCGCAGTCGAGCCTGTGATGCCGACCTTACCCCGCCCACGACCGCCAGGGCTCCTTACACCAAAATCATCACAGGAAGACCTGGGCTTGTCGGCACTCACTTTTGCAGAAGAAAGCCCCTTCTTCTCCCAGCTCCCGTTTGAAATTCGGCGCAAAATACTGGTCGACGCCTTTGGTGGCCGCGTTGTGCACATGGATCTAACATTTGATCACCCCGAAGCTCCCTTCGAAGGCGTCAAAATCGACCACTTGGGCCAGAGGTTCATGCCTCACTGCAATAGGAACATTGCCGAATATCCGACAGGTGGTGGGCCGCATATGCAATTGGACTATTCCAAACCAAAGCAGTGGATCTGGCGCAGTTCCATTTGCCATCGTGACAGCGTCCTAGCCCCATTTTTTGGCTTTGGCCAATGCGCTGGCATGAACGTGGCAGAAGATCGGTGCCAGTTTGGAGGCGTCAACCTGGATCTTTGCTCAGAATGGCGAGGCGATGATTTATCCGGCTGCTTCATCGGTGCAATGGGATGGCTTCAAAGCTGCCGACAAGCGTATGTTCTTTCTCATAACCAATTCCATGTTTAGGCGAAGATTCTCACAAATTTCAGGTATTCCGAGGGCATTGATGTGCTTTACGCTACCAACACAATCCACTCGTCTAGCAAGCAGATGATATTGAACCTGGACAAGTTTCTGGCTCCGCAAAGGCTCGATAGTCTTAGATCTATCCAGCTTGTATGGGAATTCAAGGCTTTTACATGGCCGAGTGACACCTGTGGTCCATTTGAAGATCTAGAGTCTTACCACAAGCTCATGGGTGCCATACCAACCATGTTCCCCAACGTAAAATCTCTGACCGTGTGCCTGCAAGGCGTTTTGCTCCCTTGTAAACGCGCCGATGGACAAGCCCGGCATATGACCGAGGATCAGGTCAACGACCTTATAGAGATGACTATTATGAAGCCCGCAGATGCAATGGTCGCTAAGCTGGGACACCAGGTCGACGAGTGCAACATTGCGATAGCGAGTAGCTTGTACGGTCTGTTGAGGAAGCGAGCCTTGAAAGCCGGGTGGTTGGTTGAGCAACAGCACCTGGGTGACTCGCTGGATTCGCCTGAGCGGCACTGGCGGCCCTTGGCTGAGCAGGAGTCAAATTTGCAAGGGTATTGGGTGCAGCTTGGGAGGAGAGAGCAGATGAAGGGGGGTTGGAGCAGGGCGGCCGCCGGATTTACATTTGACGGTCGCAGTATTGCAGACGAGGTCTTTTGCATGCCTTGGTATGCGGAATGAGACAGGAGTTCGAACAGGTCGCCAAGTATGCCCATTCTTCACTCCAGAATGGGACTCATGGCATGGCGCGCACTACTATTTTTTGTCAGGATTCACTATTGGGTTGTCTACGCTGGAATTTGCACCTTGGTTTACTTACAGTAGTTCTAATGTCCCTAACTAGGATCACAAAAGGTTTCGTGAATCCAGTCCAAGTCTGCTTGCCCTTCTTTATCATCGCACCATTGTCAAAACGTCTCTTAAACGTGCGTTTCGACGTTTTGAGCCGAATAGGCCACTTATGGGCCCTTGACTCGAGAAGATCTGCGTGCGAATGGAGAGATAGCGACATTGTCATGTGACTGGAAATCCAACCGTGGCCCCATCAGATCTAGCAGAACTTTGACTCAATGACATCCGAAGGCTCAAGATTTTGGGCCTAAACCTAAAACAGTCGCACCCTGATCAAGGTTTCTCGAGAACTGATCCGCGCGCCTCAGTGCCATGAATCGTTTCCGGCTGGGCCGAGCGTGAATTAGCCTGAACCTAAGCTGTTTTGAAACACGAACTGGAGACGCGATCAACGAGAAGGAGATTGCAAGGCCCTTTCACTAATTAAGGCATCAAAGTTTAATTCTAACAATTCATTCACACAGGCAGTATATAGTCTTGTCGCTGCGCCAAGCTCGGCTAAGCCTATTTCTCTTCGTGTCCCGCTCTCACATCTCTTATTGCATCGTCTCGCTCATCATGTTGCTCAGTAAAACACTTCACGCCCCGCTTGTGGCACTGCTAGCGCTCGTTGGCGATGCCGCTGCGGTGAAAGTAGCCTCGACGTATCTCGCCGGGTGGCACACTAACGCTGGATACCCCGTGTCTGCTGTGCAATGGAGCAAGTATACCGATATAAAATATGCTTTCGCGTAGGTGCAGCCGCTTTCTGTCATGAAAATAACAATGATACTAACCGATTTTGAACTCCAGCCAAGTCACCGCGAATGGTAGCCTCAGCTTGGATGGATCCGAACCGAGTCAACTTCCCATATTCGTGAAAGCAGCCAAGAAGAATGTCAATACCCCGCTCCCATATCCAATTCTACATGATGGTGTCCGATTCTAACGCCGTTGTACTATAGGGCGTCAAGGCCACTGTTTCCGTGGGCGGCTGGACTGGAAGTCGGTTCTTCTCGACCAACCTAGCCACGGCTAAGAAACGAACCGCTCTCGTTAAAACCTCCATGGACTTTATCAAGAAGAATGGCCTAGATGGTCTTGACTTTGAGTATGGTTTATTTATGTCACACCTTGCCAATACTTACTGATGCGCGTGCGCAGTTGGGAGTACCCGAATCGACAAGGCCTTGGCTGCAACACCCTCAACGCCAACGATACCATGAACTTCCTCGCTTTTATTCAGGAACTCCGCCAACAGCCTGGCGGTAAGAGCCTGTTTCTGACTGCTGCCGGCTCCCTTTATCCCTGGTACAACACCAAGGGCGTGTCCTATGACAATGGCGAGCTGAAGGGCTTCTCCGATGCTCTTGACTATGTTATGATAATGGGTTATGATGTCTATGGAGCGTGGACGCCTACTGGTGGCCCTAATGCTCCTCTGGCCATGTCTTGCGATAAGAGAAATAACCAGGGAGGCGTTAAAGAGGGTGTCTCAAAGTGGATTCGCGCCGGAGTCTCTGCCAACAAGATTGTGCTCGGCGTACCGGCATATGGTCATGGTTTCTCAGTCAACACGACATCGGCATTCTCAAATACGACTGGCGTCTTGAACGCATACCCACCACAAAACCAATCCGACCGTTTCCGAGGAAGCAGTTGGGATGGTGATACGACAGTCGATGTGTGCGGGAATGTCTCGCCTCCCGGTGGGACCTACGAACTGTGGAGCCTGGTTAGTCAGGGCTTCCTGGATAAAACGGGAAACCCAGCCAAGGGGATCTATTGTGGATTCGATTCCTGCAGTCAGACGGTAAGTTCCGTGGCACTTTGGATACCCCATTCGCTAACACTTCTTTCAGCCGTATCTTTACAACAAGGCCAGGCAAATTTGGGTGTCTTACGACAATGCCCAGTCGTTTACTTCCAAAGGCAAGTATATCATAGACGCCGGCCTCGCAGGCTTTGCCTTGTGGGAAGCTGGCGGCGACTACAACAATATTCTTGTCAATGCCATTAGAAAGGCCATTGGACTAAGCGTATGAAGAATGGGCGAAGTAGGAAGTTCCACATGTACAAGGGCTGGGCTGTTGGTACAGGGGCCTCAATTGAGTAGATGAAATGAATATATTCCCAAGACGCTGAAAGAAATAGAATACCGCTCGAATCTGTGATTTTGCAAATTCCATGTCCTTAAACATGAGCCTCTTCCTCGATTGTCTAGGTAATTACCTCGCTGAGGTTAGTGCTTCTACGCCGGAATCTATTGATAGCGTCGTTGTGACTAGCACTCACAACTTAGCTACGTCTTCCTTTATTGCTTCAATAGTATAGGAATGGGGAAGACGCCAAGGCTGGTCTTTTATACTTATCACAAGCTATGAATCCAGGTGCATGTATAAGCTCTTGTTTATTCAAAGGAAGGCCTACCTAGGTCTCTTATAGCTACTATTCCTGCTAGCTGTTGGAGGCGGCCGGTGCAGGCCGCCCCCGGCGTCTGTGTCTTAAGGTTCGACTAGGATGACGATCTCGACTTGGCACAGATCCCTAATTGGCCGGCCACGCCAGCCCCTGTAGTCAACAGATTGATAAGCTAAGATCGTGTGTTGTTTAGTATGGTGTTTTGGGGCCGACTGCGGTTTCGGTCATCTTGTCATTACGTAAATTGTGATGCCTGCTAGCCCGGTCATCGGACCAGCGTCACAGAGGTCTGTTGAGGCCGTCGTCGTGGCCGGACTGCTGCCGTTGACCTCGAGACCGAGCGACTGTTGTGTTCAAGCTAGGCAGCTGTGAGCGTGAGAGAATGCTACAATACTGCATTCGCCTATGTGTGATGTTAGCACGATCATACAACATGTTTTTACAACAGTGTCTTACCCCGATCATCCACTTTCATTTACTCAGGCAGCGCCATCCAAGGCACACTTTCGTGCTCAATTAGGCGCGTCAGACGCAGTTTCTGGGATAGCAACGCTTGAACTATTTCTCCCAAGCCATGATTGTATAAGGCGAAGGCTTTTGCTATAAAGTTGTGGCCATTGGTCTGAACATACGAATCTTTATCCTCGGATACCGTAGGCTCGGGTCACTCGAAATACGGGTACTTCAGGGCAAGTTGGTCCGGGTTTCCACAAGCCATTGACAATAAAACAGGATGAAATTCTCAGATTAACAGACGACCGCTGGGCTTCAATGGCCCCGAGACGACCTTTGCACACTCTTTGACGCTGGAGATCCAACGCAACGCCCCAATGCCGGTATCAAAGCTCTTTTGCGGCGGAACCTTGGGGCCATCATTGACTGATGCCTCCACGAAACGTAGCTTTTATCATCAATAAGTTGCTTAAATTCGTAGTCCGGGGAGGCAGCGTGCTAAAAGCTTCAGTAAAACTCACGGTGGTTATTCGATAGACTTACCGCAGGCGCGCGCTCATCCCATCCCGCCTCGCAAAAGGAATGGAGCGACAGCATGGACTAAAGGAACTATGCATGATTCAAAGTCGCACTACGTTCCCTAAATTGTGGTCTGGACTTATACCATGATATAATTGGAATGGTTTGACGTAGCTAAGCGTCGCCCACAAGCTCTAATTGGCACGGCCCTCGGTAAAACGCCACATCATGTCATTCCAATACTGGAACCACCATTAGCTTATTCATCGATTGCACTCAAAGTGCGATGTAGCGCAACCCCGCAGTCAGCCGCACCTGTTGACTGGCCACGACAGCATTTGTGTAGGTGTGGATGGCCTCAACACATGCGAAACAGACGAGCCAAGTGAGAACCTGGGGGAGAAATTTGTCTGAAACTAGCGCATATCCCCAATATACTATTACACGCTGTCTTCGCCTATCTAATGGATTCGGAATCTACCACCAACTTGGGCCAAGCCACCATCTGGGTGCACGCAGAGGCTTTCGGCTACGGACCGAGCGCTCTAGCCCTCACAATTCTCCCGAAGCTGCGCGACTTAGTCACTGTTTCTGGATCTCTCCCGAGAATTGAGTACATCGGCACCGGTCATTCACTTGGTCTGAATACATCTCCTCCTTGGGACAATGTTCACGACTGTGACGTATCCACTCCAGATGGCAGAACGAACCTTGAGCATCTTATTCGCATTCACCGCCCCAGCCTCATTATCAGCATCGTTGATGAAGTGTTTATAGGTCTAGTGTCGCAGATCGATCCGGCGAAGCTCGTCATCATCGATCAGCTGTTCTGGCTATGGCCCGAAATCCCTCAAACATGGAGATCAGCGAGACAGGTGATTACGGTTGAGTATATTGGTGTGAAGGAGAGAATTCAGAAAGAGAACATGCACAACGCTGTGATTGTGCCACCTCAGCTGCCTCCCCTTGGAGAAGCTGCGACGATCGGGGACAGAAAGGGGACTTTGATCAACCTTGGCGGGCTTCAGAACCCTTACGTGCCCGTCGCTGAAAATGTGGCATATGCAAAACTCATTTTGCAGCTGGTCACCAAGGCTTTGGAACGCCGCAATGATCCCAACGATTATCCGCTATGGTACCTAGCCAGCCAGAAAATGCGAGCCGGCATGAACTCGGAACTGGTATCATCCAAAACCCCAGGTGAAGCTCGAGCATTACTGGCACAGTGTCGCACTGCGTTCCTCACGTCAGGTCGAACGAACACGTATGATGCCGCGGATTGCGGAGGTCGCGTCATCTTTCTTCCGCCAACAAACCAAACCCAGGGCATGCAACCTGATCTATTGAGAGAGAAGTTGGGATGTTCGGTCCACCGGATAGACTGGGGGGATTTCAACTCGGGTATCGATCGCGTGGATTACGGGCCGAGTGGGGAACAGGACAGCTTCTCCCTAATTCGACAGCATCAACAAGCACTTGTGGAGAATGAGGAGGCTCAAGAACGACTTTTGCGTCTGATACTCGACTCGTTTGAGATTGCACCAGACAATGCAAAGTCGCTTCAGAAGATCTTCGAGTCTTTTGGCCGCGACAATGGCAGTCTTGTCGCAAAGGCAATTGCGGGTGCACACGTTGGATTCATCATCTCATGATGCTTTGCTTACGATGAAACGAGAAGCTTCGCAGAAGAATTTTTTCCTTTTTAGACAAGCTTAAACTGAAGGGGATCCAAAAAAAAAAAGAATGACAAAAAAACTAGATCTCTATTTTAAACATCAACTAAGCTTATTCATTCAACTTTGATTTGTGATTGCTAATTCCAACACGACTCATCGAAAAACTGTTGGGACTGTTTCACTCCCTTTACTTTCCCATGTACTTAACAAACGAAATTTTAAGCACCAAAATAGTCTTATTTTGTCATTCGTAATTGTTCTGGCGCCATTTGCTCATTTGACTGACAAATTTTCCATGGAACGCAATGATGTAGGGTATCGTTGGCCCGAAGCAGGGGTCTCAGACAGCCGCAGCCACATCCAATCATATTGCGGAGCGCAGAAGTGGCTCTTTGCCGCAGCGAGCAGCCAATCAGAGAGTGGAGCGCCGGGCGATTCTGATGGACCAGGCCCTGGTCTAGCGGCTCGAAGCCATCAACAAAGCGGGTCAACACGGATAGGGTTGCACCATCTCACCAGCCATGATCTGGAGATTGGCCAAGTTTGCCCAGTAGGATTCTCGGCCTTTGTAAAAATGCCGGAATTCCCAGTCCAAGACCCCTTGTTGGTACGCGCGCGGTTACCATCTCTATCTGTGGCTCAGGGGGGCACTCCCATCCTGTACCAATGAGATCGATACTTTTGCAACGTAAAATGGCTTCGCTTGATGAGTTTATCGGCTTGATTTATAATCTAATTTCTTTCATTTCTGTCTCTTGGATGTAATTTAAAGGGAAACATCATTCGATTTATTGCCTACCTCCCCCAGCCCAATCTTCATCAACCCATCATCCGACTACCCATCGCCACAGACATCATGCCTAAGACAGTTGTAATTCTCGGCGCCGGCTATGCTGGCTTGCCTGCAGCTCACTACATGCTCAAACACCAAGCCGAGAAACTAGACCTCAAAGTTTTGCTCGTCTCGCCAGCTGACGACTACTACTGGGCCGTGGCTACACCCCGGGTCGCCGTTCCCGAGAAGATGGGTGACGACAAGATCTTCTTTCACATCCCAAAGCTCTTTGCAAAGTATCCTGCTTCAAGATTCGAGTTTGTTCATGGACAGGCAGAGACTTGGGACCCGGACACAAACTCGGTGCACCTCGCGATGAACGATGGGACATCTCGCACCATCGAATACCACACCATCATCGTCGCCACGGGCAGTGCCGCCAAAGACAAGATGCCCTGGAAGCTAGTTGGCAGCAGCGAAGAGACTCGTGCTGCGCTCGCAGATCTCCGAGAGAAGGTCAAGAAGGCCAAGTCCATTGTCGTGGGCGGTGGCGGTGCCACTGGTGTCGAGGTAGCTGGCGAGCTAGGCTCTGCGTATGCCAAGGTGGGGGAGAAATCCGTCACCATTGTCACGAGCGACTCGATGCTGCTCGAAAAGCGCATCATGGACAGAGTTCGGAAAGATGCGAGGAAGAGCCTGGAGAAACAGAAGGTCAAGATCATGACCAATGTGAGAGTCACAGGCACTACCCAAGACGAGTCGGGGGCGACAGTCCTTGAAATCACCCGCAGTGACGGAGCGGTGGAGACGCTGAAGACGGACTTGTTCATACCGAGCTGGGGCATGCAGTTCAACTCAGACTTTGCGCCTGCTGATATGCGACTGCCAAATGGACGTCTCAAGGTTACCAAAACGAGACAGGCACCGGGTTACAGCAACGCCTTCATTGTTGGCGACGTGGCTGATGGTGAGGAAATGCAGGTCATCTATGCCGAGAATCAGGTGAAGCATGTTTTGACATACTTTGAGAAATATTTAGCTGGTGGCGAGGTACCAGACTATGTGCCCAAATCCTGGTTCGGATACTTTGTTTCGATGGGGCCAGAGTACGCCACAGGTCAGTTGGCTGGCTACAAGCCGTGGACTTGGCTGGCTTGGTATTTCAAGGCCAGAACGCTAGGTACCGATTATGCACCTGCGTGTGCAGAAGGCCAGAGATTTATTGTCTTAGGTTTCATATGATGGAGTGGTTTAGATAGGTTGTTTGCATGGCTCGGTTGCGAATTGCGGCTAGCAATGATTTCGTTCTAGTATCATAGTGCTGAAGACTAGTTTTATTTTTATACTGAAATCCTCTACCTTTATTATTGTCAATGCATAAATGATAAGCGGCATAGGAGCAGCCACTCGGGTTGCAGGATAATATTTATTTATTCTAAACAAGTAAGATATCCGAAGTCAGATCGAGACATTCCGACCATGTGAGGTTTGGCGTTTGGCATCTTCTGCTCCAAATTTGTTCTAAAACCGGGAGTATCCTTTGGCGATGCTGCATAGACGGATTGAGTAGCGGTGGAGATGAGAGCAGCTGTCTAAAGATCTGCTCTTCGTCTGGTCCTGCCACTGTCCCAATGACATATATCGGGCACATGAGTGCTTGGAGAACTTGCGACGAGAGGTTGCTTTGAAGGATGCTCGTAGCGACAGAGACCTGAGCTTGTAATACTTGGAGGTTCTCAAAACCATGCGCGACGAGGTGGAGATACACCAAACTCATGCGGACAAACATGAACGTGACAAGAGTGGAGGTATCAAGATTGACACCCAGTGCCGTCATGGTATCACTGTCAAAACTTTTGAAGCATTCCAAACCCTCATGTGCAAGAAGCTCCACGCCAACATCCTGCACTCCTTGTTCGAATTCTGCAGAATTAAAACACTCTTCCTGGGTTGCCTGGTGCTTCTGCGCATGCAGTGCAGCGATACGACTGAGCTGCGTCATGACGATGTTCTTACATCCCATTATATCCTCGAGCCGTGTTAGAGACTGGGCGGCGAGGGTAGGGGAGTGATATGACAAAAGGTGCGGTGCTCGCCCTGTTGAAATACATGCAATAATGTCGAGCCATAGCATCGTGCCGCCCAGAAATCTGAAAGCCGTCACCAACTCCGTGTCCATGACATCATCTTCTGAGAGTGGGTAACCCTCAAGCAAACTTAATCGCGATGGCTCCGAGAAACCGAGATCGGCTAAGCCGTTTCTGTATTCGTGGTCATACATGTTGACAAGCACATCCAGATGCACTTTCCACATACTGCCAGGGTTGGTATAAACCTATTTACTCCCATTAGCTTTGATTTAGAGACTCTGATACTGGTATTCGTCTACCTCGAAGAATAGTAGTTGGATAATCGCAGCCATGGTACCTATTCTGTTCCCGGAGCACCCTTCGTGGGCGGATTGGTGGATTAGCTTCATGCAAGCACTAAGATGGTCTTCTTGTTGTTTCAGACACGTATGTTGGGATTTCCGACTCATAGTTTCAGCTCTGATAGCCTGCCGATGGTGTGCGCTCAGTGCAAGGGCGGCATGGTAGAGCTGCTTGATATGGAGCAACATGGTGAGCAGCCAGCCTCGACCTCCCTCAGAGATACTTGGCCGGTAAAGCGGGTACTCGGATGGAAAGACATGATCTAGAAAGTGCATAAACAGTACGGATTCGTCTCCCATGGGGAAACTCGTTGAGACTTTGTCTGACAGGGAATCCTAGGCTGAGTTAGAATATCCCGCAAACCCATACAGTGTGGACAGTACACTCACACCAGATGCATCTGAAGACGCGCTTGGATGGGTGGCTTGCGGAGGCACTGGATTCAAAACAAGTCCCTGGTCATTATCTTGGTGGGTCACGGATGGCGGTGTAGCAGAGGAATTTTGCGTCGAATCACTGGGCGATTTTTGGGCTGGTTTGATGAGGCGAGCACTTCGCCGTGGAAGCTGGACGACAGGCCTTCGCCTGGACGTGTATTTCACAGTCTCCCTGAGGTCATACAGTATGGTTTGCCTCTGTTCTGCATTGTGCATCCACTCAGGCTTTGGGCCAAACCCATAGCAGGTGATGGCGAGCGATGCGCAGGTGTTGCACTCTGGTCGAACCTCGTCGCATTTCTTTTTGCGTAGCCTGCAGGTCCAACAACCTTGCTTGCTTCGGAGAGGGCCACTCATCGATGCGGTGCCAAGTGTCGATTGAAGGGGTTGGTTCACATTGATTGCTTGTCTAGCATTGGTAAGGGTTGATGATTGATGGGACCGCTACGATGGGAGCTGACTAATCAGTTGTTGGTGTGAGATGGTGCCACAACGGCTGGTGGCCTGTACACATAAAATGTTTGTGAACACGAAGATCGTCATGAGACAAGGTGGAAATTCAAGGGCACACGCAAACATGAATTTGTATCCACAGAATGTAATAGAGGTTTGAAGGACACCATTCCAGTTCAAGGCATACTTTCATTGGAACATATTTTGCCAACGTCCCCTCGTATTTATTGCTAACCTGCAAATGCCTACAGACTACAACAAATTTACAGTGCGAGTACCAACGCTAGTTGCGCTAGTCTTCTTTTCTTTGACCTGTGCCAGGCCACGACGGGGCTGGGCAGCTCACCCATAGAAACCTCCATGGAAACTTCTGGTTCCAGCACTACCACTGTAACTTCCACGGCCCCATCCGATGCCTGCTCGACAACAACCTCGTTCAGAACCCTAGTTTTGACGACTTGAGTGACCAATCGTGGACAACGGGTGGTACGACTAGCTCCATCATAGCAGCGACGGCAGATTCTCATTCACGCATTAGCTCAGGGCTTTTGTAAGCCTATCTCTTTTGTTCTTACGGCCCCAGCTGAATTGTAAATATGATAGTAAAACGATCGTTCCTGCTGATGGATCGACTGGACTTGAACAGACCATTTCTGGCCTTGTAGTCGCCGCAGGCTATCGCATCACTACGTATTATGCATTAGGTCCAAACCAAGGCATGCAATGCTAGAGTGATGGCGAGACGTGCAGCTACTGCTCAATAAATCTCGAATGGGACGGTGATGTTCCTGGTGGAGGTGTCGTCACGTTCCAAAATGGACCACAGGCTGCCAACGATTACTATCCAATACAGATAACCATCACAGCACCAGCGTCAGGTAGTGGACTCCTGTCCTTTGTGATGGATCGTGGGGGCAACAATGGTCCAGTGATATGCTACTAGACGACGCTTCGGTAGAAAAGATTTACACCATTAATGCAAATTAGCATGATAGCCCTCTGCAATACAGCCAACGAACGATGGATTACAAATTCACACTCCATCTCTCACGCTGTTGTAGGCTCACGTGGGGCTTTACATAGTAGGCGCAATAGGGGGTTGGTGCGACTGTGGCTGCGCCGGCCAATGTTAGTAGCCCCCTAGCGCGGCAGCAAGAGCACCACCGGCAGTGAATGATCTCATCCAAAGAGCTAGAAAAACACGCTCATTGCGAACGTTCTGGAAGACCAAGCCTACCCTTCAATGTTACGTACGGTAGCATCGGATATGTGGCCATCGGTATCAAATGTGTTCGAAACATCCCTCCACGGCATCCACGGCTTCCCCGGCTTCTTCGGCTTGTCAATCCCCTTAAATTGCGGGGGCATTCGATCAGCCTGTGGGCGGCTCACAGATGATGTGAAGGGGATATGTGGGGATCCTGTCCAAATAGGGTATTGTATTCGTGGGAGACTGTTGTCTCACTCCATTTAGTTGGGCTGCAAAAGCAATTACCGCACAAAAGGACCGGGATTGGTGATTTTAGGAGTCAGGATTAAGTTAATTCCGCGGTGTTCGGCGTGCAAATCTTTGCCCCAAACACGAGCACGGGTGGATTCCTGACGATCTTTTTCTGACTGGTCGAGCCCAGCCGGGAAGGTCCAAAGCCTCGGGATTTGCAAACGCGTTAGCAAATACGATGCGGCCCGGAGGCCAATGCAATTTCGCTTGGTAAGTCAAAGCACTGTGATCTTCGTCTGGGAGCTTGGCGTGCGCACGGTATCCCTATCAACAGAGAATAGCCCGATGAACTGCATCCCCGATTGGGAACGTACGCCAGGAGTCTGAATTGCCTCGCACTGCGCCGGGGCGTCCAAGTCGACCTAATGTAATGTCCGTTGGTCTGTCACCTTCACAATCATGGGGCAAATGCCGCCTCGTTGGGTCCTGGGCGGTTACAGACACGCGGCACCAACCGACTTATTCTCGTTTAGGCTAGCGTGGGCTCAGAATAACGACCAGTAGGTGCCGATGAGACTATTTCCCATTATGACACAAAAATAGGGCGTTGACTTAAATACTCGGAGGCTCCATCCAGACATGTTTTTCGATGACCACCTATCCGAAACACCAAGGACCTAGCCAGCTCAGTCAAGCCATGTTCATGGTAATTTGATTCGATCCCTTCATTCAAGCCACTTTCCATCCGCCTGCATTATCAATAACATCGAACCAATGCAGCTTCGCGCCTCCTTTCGCCATGCACTGCTGCTCCAAGCGGCGTGCTTGGGCCAGGCCGCCGCCGATGACATCCTTGGATCCAACCCGGTGTTGACTCCCCTTACCGACGCCGTCACCTCTCTTCTCCAAGGCCAGGGACTCGTCGAATCCTCGCTCGGTGCTCTGGGAGGTGTGCTGGGCAATACCCAGGAGTTTGATTACATCATTGCAGGAGGTGGTACAGCTGGAAATGTTGTCGGAACCCGTTTGGCAGAAGCTGGTTTCAGCGTTGCCATTATCGAAGCAGGCACTTTCTATGAAATCTCAAAGCCTGTTTTGAGCACCACACCTGCCGGCGACATTGTGGGAGTTGGTCGCAACATGGATGATTCCATTGCCACGATTGACTGGGTATATCAGACGGAGCCCCAAGCTGGTGGAAAGAACAAGAAATACCACTATGTGAGCGGCAAATGCCTGGGTGGAAACTCGGCACTCAACTTCATGCTCTACCACCGAGGCACTACTGGAGCATACGATATGTGGGCCGACCTGGTCGGTGATGACAGCTACAGGTTTGTCTGATTTTGATTACGCGCACGAGATACGAGGCTAACGAGGAGATAGACTCACAAACCTTGAGCCTCTCTTCAAAAAGAGCGCCAGCTTTACTCCTCCTGATACGGAAAAACGACTCGCTAATGCTACGACCGTCTACGACGCCAATGACTTTGCAGCCGCCGGACAAGGTGGCCCTCTCCAAGTGAGCTACACCAATTACGTATCGGCATGGGCAACCTGGTTGGAGCAGGGGTTGAAGAAGCTCGGCTTAGAGCGAACTGTTGGCTTTAACAAGGGCAGCCTCCTTGGATATCACTACGCGCAAACAACAATCCGCCCGCAGAGCGCCATCAGAAGCACTTCCGCAGATTTTATCCGCGGGGCTTCCAGCAAGGTGACTGATAAGCTGAGAGTATTCACAAACACTGAAGTTACCAAGATCCTTTTCGATAAGGATAACAATGCTACTGGAGTCGATGTTAACTATCTGGGAGTTTCATATACGATCAAGGCGTCCAAGGAGGTTATTCTCAGCGCAGGCGCCATCAAGTCACCACAACTCTTGATGGTCTCAGGTATCGGACCTACGGAGACTCTCGAAAAGTTCAATATTCCCGCCATCTCGGCCCTGGAAGGCGTCGGTCAGAACATGTGGGACCACATCTTTTTCGGGACCTCCTTTGTGGTTGACTTCCAGACCCTGGGTCACACCATCACCGACCCGATTCAACTGGCAAGTGCCCTGTTGCAATACATAACGACCAAGGACGGCCCGCTTAGCTCCAATATTATCGAGTTCCTTGGATGGGAGAAGTTGCCAAAGGAATATCGCGCCAACTTCTCTTCGGAGACGGAGGAGGCCCTGGCCAAGTTTCCCAGTGACTGGCCAGAGGTCGAGTTTCTCAGCGGCAACGGTTATCTTGGCAACTTTGACTGGCCCCTTCTTCAGCAGCCCAGCGACGGAAGAAACTACGCCACGGTCCTCGGAGCCATGGTGGCCCCTGTTTCCAGGGGAAATGTGACGCTCAAGTCCGCATCAGCATCGGATCAACCTGCCATTAGCCCCAACTGGTTGACAGCAAAGGCAGATCAGGAGGTTGCCGTCGCGTGGTTTAAAAGAATGCGACAAGTTTGGAAGGTAATTAGCTCTGTTACCGTCGGTGACGAGTACTGGCCTGGAGCTGGAAAGGAGACGGATGAGGAGATCCTTGACTTTATCCAGGACTCGTTCATGACCATCTGGCATGCGGCCTGTACATGCAAGATGGGAAAGAAGACAGACCCCATGGCTGTCGTTGACAACCTCGCTCGCGTATACGGCGTGCAGAAATTGAGGGTCGTTGATGCGAGTGCCATGCCGATTCTTCCGCCCGGCCATCCACAGAGCAGTATCTATGTACTGGCAGAGAAGATTGCGGATGACATAGTCAACGGCAGGTCTTGAACTTCATTGATCTATCATTAAGCAAATTAATAATCACTATATTTAATTTCTCGAACTGTCTATAAATTTCACATACGTTTTATTTGAACCAATAAAGAACCAATATTTGCTTCCCAAAGTGGATTAGCTCGTTGCCCTCAGGTGCCAGCTATAGGGTAGTACCGCGTGTATGCCCCCAAGATGCGTCGAATAGTATTAAATATATGCTCTGCTAGTGAGGGCCAGCCTCTCTCGAGAAGGACACGGTGATCAGTGGGGCCACGGGTCGCAACAATGAGAATAGGAACAATGAGACTCCTGCCTAGCCTTGTGATAGTAACTAAAATGACGCGACTGCGATGAATCGTCTCTATCTCAAAGAGGCTGGTGAACCTTGGTAACTGGCTGAGTCAACGGCCTGCTGGTGCCGACGGCTAAGCTTTTCATTGAGGCTATAGAGGTCTGCAGCGAGCCCAAAAGAGACGTGTTCTCCGGGGTTGAGTAGGGCATAACCAAACTTCGTGAGAGCTTTGATCGGAGAAGACTCACACCTTACTGGCCACAACACAATGATAAAAAGGCTGAGCGACCGTGAAGAGGGAAGATCTTCCCACGCGCCTGACAGAAAAAAAGGCCGGTCTGCTCATAAAATGTTGCTGGCTGCACCGGCCCTTTTTCCTGCCAGGTTTCCTGCCAGGCGCGTGCCTCCCCCAAGAGTTTCACTGCAATTTTAGCGGCACAGGCGCACCCACATCCACCCGAACATTAGCCGTGGTAAAGCCGGCACCGTGCGATTTTTGTTGATAGCGGCCTGTGAGCGCGCTGCCGTGTCTACGGTCTCGGCACCGCAAGTAGGATGGCGTTTTAGACTAGGCCCATATTAGCGGCACTCGGAGTCGAATCCTAGACCCCTGGGGGAGCGAGTGCCGAGTCTTTTGAGACGGGGTCCTGTTACTGGCCATCTTGGAAATAGACAGATCCTTGTCATAGAAGGTCTTCTAAGATGCTGAATGCTATCATTAGCTGATTTTTGGGGCTATTTTATCGCGGTGAAGCTCGAGACTGATTCATGGTGAAACATGATTTCTGTCACGTAAATTGCGCTCAGACTGGGCTTTTACGAGCTGATGCTGGAGAGCTACCCGACCTGTCGCTGCCTCATGCTTGGCGACGGTGGTTGGCGTTAGGGCCTGTTGGCGTGAAACATTCGGAATTGGGGACCTCAAGGATGCTTTGACATGAGGTCATAATGATAAGATCATGGAGGCTTCATTTTGGTGACATTGAAACATGATGGGTTTAAAATCTGCGGGGAATCGGGGATTAAGTGAGATGAACCAAAGCCCGGTTTTGTGAGTAGGAATCACTCGTCCACATTCCCCAGCTCCAAGCGTTACACAAATGCTTAGCTAGTTGCTGGAGGACCAGAAAATGAAGGCTTCCAATTTAACGAAATTTGCTATTGTCAAATGCGCATGTCTTGCCTTGATGATTATGCGCACAAAAAGACGAAATGCCCAAGCACAAAGATGTGCAAGCATGCATCTGGCCCATGCGCAAGGCGGCAGCATCTATCCAGCCCGCATGCCAACAGGAATCTCGAACAAAGCCAAAAGCCGCATCGGGCTTGCTGAGCAAACTTTCATCTCGGCTTTGGAGCCCTTTTGGCAAAACATCACGCCGATGTCATCAAAATGCGGCACGAGAGTTCCCGCCTGGCCGGCCTCGACCAACCATGCACGGACATGGCTTGGCTCACGCCCTACGAGGATTAGCTCCAATCGTATTTCGCGTCGACAAGCCCAAAGCCAAGCGACCAAGTGCTCATTCGACATTCCCGTGCGTGTCGAACCATTTCTTTCTTGACCCGTCCCATAGTTTTCGTCTGCACTCCTCTCCGATGCCATCACCATCGTGGCCATGAGCGCTCCGTCGTCCGCGGCCGTCCTGGTATGTCGCGCCCTCTCGACCGTTTGAAAAACCAAAAAAACAAACAAAACGCGTCGTGATATGAGCATCTCTGTGCTAACAAGACCACGGCAGGCCGTCATCTACATGCTTGTTGGCCTCGCCACGGCCGCGCTCATCGCGCGCATCTACCTTCGCCTCAAGATCGAGAGAGCCGGGCTGTTGCTCAACGACTACTCGATGATCTTGGCCTGGTGCTCCGCCGTGACATGCTCCTTCTTTGACGTCATATACAAGCTGGAGGGCATCCTCAGGCCTGACCTTAATTACACGCTCGTCGGGTTTGATGCCGGGTTGAAAAAGCTGGAATTTCTGCTGAAGGTATGGAATCACAAGCATCAGCCGTCATGTGCTTTCCCACCAGTCGCGACCGTGCGACTAACTCTCCACGAAACCAGATCATGTGGGCTGGTACCATTCCTTGGTTTACCACATTTTATCTCTGCAAGGCTACCCTTCTTATCGTGTACTACAAACTCTTCCCGCCGTACATGGTAAAGAGGAGGATCGCATTATGGGCAACCATGTTCTATTGTGCCACAGCATATGTGGTAACCATGTGTCTGGTGTTCTTCCTTTGCTTTCCCATTAAAAGAAACTGGTAAGCGCCTGCCCACCTGTCTGTGTTTTGATGAAATTTCACCGCAGACCTCTTGCTGACTAGAAAAGGGATCTTTCGGAGCCCGAGAAATTGTGCAGCGACGATACCGTAGCCATTATATTCCAAATTGCATGGTCGTTGCACATTTTCGGCAGCATATTTAGTAAGTGAAACTCCCAATTTCATACGTTACATCCTGTTGTCTATTTTCGGCAGCTAACCAATGTTATCAAAGTTTTTATCTTGCCATGGCTAGTACTTTATGAATTGGACATGCGAGCCAGGACCCGTTACAGCGTCTACGGAATCTTTCTCATAGGCGTAGTAGACATAGCCATGTCGATAACGAGGTTCATGACGATTGAATTTGGGAATGATGGTCAATTCCGGGCCATTACAATGATTGGTGAGTACAGCCGATCTCCTTTTATGGCCTTGGCCTTTGATCCACACTGCGTGCTGACATGGAATAGAGCTTTGGAGCGCACTGGATGAGTATATAGGGCTTATCATCTGCTTTCTGCCGTCATTAAGTCCGTATCTGAAGCCCAAGGCGGTCTCTTCATTCGAGTCTCTACCCAGTAACTTGCCACCACCTGGTTTCAGTGTCGATGATCCCGAACCAGCTGGACCTACAGGGGTTGCTAAGACACCGCAAGTCGTTGAGAACTTCGATGCCCAAAGGCATGGATCTGTTGCCGTGGTCATAGAGAATAGCTCGGATGCGTATGATAAGATGTAAAATGGGATTTGCAAATGGTGAATCAATATTTCTCAATGAGACAAAAGCAAGGGACAAAGGGCTATATAGCCGTGATGGAGACTGATAAATAAAAACAAATCCGCCCATTCTAAATTTTCCTCTCGCCAGCTTGAATATCACGTGCGGAATGGAGCACGCCAAGCGGTCCTCTTGCTACCATGAAACTCTAAACTCAGCCTCATCTTCTTGGCCATATAGCAGCGCCAAGTCTTTGATCCAGTGAAATAAACCAGAGCCGCATCCGCTTCTCGCCCCGAAGACATTAAGCTCAACAAGTTGAAACACGCCGCTCTCTTCATCAAAGAAAATATCAAAGGAGAACCCCCGCTTTAAAAGTAGCACATCCTGCTCGTGCTCCCGCTGTAGATGTCCGATAATTTGGCCATGAAGGCTTTTAGCGCCTAGGAATATTTTGGCTGCCATCTTCTGCTTCTCATCGGGCTGAAGGCCAGCAAAAAGCCAGGGCTTGTGCCAACAGTATTGACTGATGGCAGTTATGGATCCATTTCCGGGCGAGCAGTAGGCCCTGTACTCTCGGTTGCTGGCCATTCGGGAATCAAATGGCAGAAAGGTCAGGTTCAGCGCTGGTGCAGAAGACTCAAGCGTTTTGCTGATGCTATTGGCTGCTCGTTGCGATGTAGTGAGCCGGAGGATAATGTCATCGACACAGTGCAGACTTGAGCGGCCAGGCACCGTTTGTCTGCCATCCTTGGGCGAACAAGCATCTAATCGCATGAAAAGGCCGTCGGGTGGGAATTGGAGTTTTGAAAACGCGGGGCAAATCTCTTCTCGAATGTCTTCCTCAAATACCCGACTTTTCTCGCCAGTAATGATTGACACGGCTGAGGCGTCAAGGAGGATTTTGGCTTGGGATGGGGAAAGTTGGACTGTTTGTGCGTCGGTTTCGCTAAAACTACGTGTCTTCAGAATCAACGGAAGCCAACGAGAAAACGAGTAGGGTTCCTCGGATGAGCACGGGAGATCAATCTCGTTGACCGGGTGGAAACATGTATTGAATCTGGAGGATCGTCCATTTTCGCAGTCAGCAACAACGTCGCTGTGGTTTATTCTGACGAGTTTCATTCTTTCGCAAGTATTCTTCCGAATAAATCAGTGGCGTTAAGGAAGTATGATTCGTATTCAATAGTCGATGTGGCACGGATTTATGAAATGCCATGTCTGACTCACAAAGGTCAACACCACCTTGCTAGGCACCCTTTCGGCCAAACCACAAGACGCGCGATCCAGTATGGCTTTCAATAAAACGACATCTCCAAAGTAAAAGCTTTATGAGAAGAGAAATAATTGGAATGGAATATGGGCACCGGAATCACCACTAAGACTGCGATACTATTTTTTCCAATGATTCATCACAAACTCCATGCTTTTTGACCAACTCTGATTCGACTATTCAGTTATTAGAAAGAAATGCCGGTATGGTAAACACTAGCGCAAATGCTAAAAAGAATTGCATCTAGCCGTGATGCTGATATGATTATTCTTGGCGGAATAAAAAACGAAGCAACAAGGCACAAATGGGATACGGCAATTCAAGCTACAAATTACTTGGATGGAGGTTTTTGAAAATCTCATTCACAGCGGGTCAAGCTGGTTCAGAGTCCACATGCCCATCGGATCAGTGTAGGTCTCCTCGCCCTCGAAACCACCAGTGATGGGACCCCTACCAGCCAGCCAGTAGGGGATGTCGACAAAGATGCCGGTGCTGGTAAGGTTGGCAACAAAGACACCGGCGTCGCCTAGGTCCCATCGCAGCGCCATGCCAGCAGGGGCCGGAGTGCCTGGGAGCAGAGGCCAGATCTGGCCTTTGCCCCAGCCCAGGGTGTTGTTGGGGCTGTCGACGCAGCGAGCGGCAATGACGTGACCATCCTCCCACCTGGTGAGGTATTCCGAGCTGATGTCCTTTCCGCTCTGTGAGCGGGAGTGGAACCACACAACAGCGTAAGGTCCAAGGCGCGCGTGGCCCCAGAAGGCGGACTGGAGCGCACTGGCGAAAGGTCGGTCCACCCATGTCTTGTCGTGGTAGCCGTATCCTTCAAATTTCATCGTCACCTCGTGGATCTGGAGGGAGACAGTGACGTTGGCGTCGGGCAAGGCGTTGGCCCAACCGACTCCCTCGACGATCTGCTCATCGATTCCAGCTGCGTCTACACCGCAGGAATAGTGGGGTGCAGCAAGCTGTACAAAAAAGGAGTCAGCATGTAATCAGTGATTCAATGAAAAGGGTAACACGCACGTTTCCTTTGAGAAGGATATTGCCCACGATGCCGACCTTGGGCGCGTTGATGGCCACATTGTAGACGGGCCGTGGCTCAATGAGACTCGTTCCCGACCAGCTGAACTCGTTGCCACCACCGAAAAAGTCCGCCCTCATGCTCTTGTCAGCTCTTTCTATGATGTTGACATTTTCCGCATCGACTCCGTAGCTGTAGGCTGTTCCGTTCGCAAAGGCACCGAAGATGGTGACGCGGTACAGGGTCTGGGATGTGGTGGCGCCATTGTCGGTCGGCCATTGCACTTCAAAGTTGAACATGACAGTCTCGTTGGTCGATGGGTTCATCGCATCGAAGTACCGCCTATGGCATGAGTGTCAATTACACACAGTTATTTTTGGATGAGCGAGACACTTACGAGTCAAAGGTAGTGGCGTTTGGAGCGGGGTCGAGCTTGAAGAAGTCGGCTTGACCAACGGCTTGAGAAGTGAGCTCTACCTTGCTGGTGCCATTGTATTTTTTGTTGACAAGGGGAATGACACGATCTCCTTTGCTTCCTGCTGATACACAGGTTGACAGGCCTGCTGCCGCTAAAAGGTAGGCACCAAGTCGTAACATGCTGCCCGATGGTGATGAAAAAAGCGATTGTAACATTGTTTCTGGCTTTCAGAAGATTGGTCAAGAATTGCTCCGTCGACCAACGTATTTATGGGCTTCCTTCGACTGCATTCTTTAAAGTTTATAATGAAACTGGCCATGATACAACTCCTTTAATCTCATTTATTATTACCCAATGATCTGATGATCCGAGGTATGGGGCTTGTGTTCAATGCCTGATCGGATTCGGATTTGATCGGGATCCATGTGACAGGTTTAGCGGTGCAGATCCGGCATCCGACATCCGACATGAGCCGTAGGTCGTAGTCCCATTAGTAGAGTTGAAGGGCGCCTTCCCTTACCAATGATCTACACGCCCCGTCGTGGCTACTTCCCCAGGATCAGCCCATGGCAACAGACTAATGTACTTGCCACTGGTGCTTAACTGCTGCTGATTTCTAACATTGACAAACTCAACTGGGACCTGTCTCATTGTAAGGCCCCAACGAGGAAATTTTCAGTGGACCGATTGCGTACATGCTGCTTTATTCCCTATGGTTAGTCACTGATACACGTCTGGATGAGCCCATCACAATAGCTATCTGTACTTTACGATGACCTAAAGCGCGTTACCTCGGAAATCCATCATAGCATCATCTACAATTAATTTGAAAACGTCAAAATGGTGATAATGCGCCGTTTTCACCGACATTTACTCAAATGCGCCCGGACCCTTGCGCATGCGACCTTGTTTCCCATTTCACCTCTGATTGGGCTGATTAGATTTGTAATCGGCGGTTTTTTTTTTCTAATTATGAAACCGGCAATATGTGGTGGTTTGTGGCTTAGAGGCGACCCCCTCGCACTCGCTCTCGTTCATGCTCCACATCTAAACGAAGGGTATCCTCCGAATAACATTGACCTCAGTCCACGCACAGGGTTATTAGTGACGACAACCAACTCACTCATCATTTGGTGAGTGAGCAGGATTAGGAGTTTTCTAATGGACCTAGTTAATCCTGCGACGATGCATCAACCAAAGGGCAGTAGCATGTTATTTTACTACTCCCGATAGTTTTGAATAGTGATTTTACTTCTGGCTTATTTATTTGGGCAATTGATTTTATTAATATTACTTTATTTCCTTTATTTTACTAATCCTATTAGAATATATAATATTTATATATTTTTTAATTTCTTAGGATTTAGTATATTAAATATAAAAATTACTTATTATATTTTTTTATTTCTTTTAAAAAATTCCTATAATATTACTTTAGCTCTAGATTTAAGCTTTATTTAAAGGATTTAAGCTTTATTTAAAGGATTTAAATAATAATTTTAGTTTTTTTTATTATATTTAAAAAAAAGTTTAAAAGTTTTAATTAAAATATTATTTTTATAGTATCTTAATCTTAAAATTAATATATTTTAGTTTTATAATAATTAATATTAAGATATTATTTAGCTATAAAATATATAAAATTTTAATTGAACTTCTTTTTTAAATAATTTAATTAATTTTAATTATTATTATTATTATTATTTATATTTAGTTTATTTTATATTTTATAATAATTATATTTTAAAATATAATTTTAATTTAAATAATATATTTATTGTATAATATTTTAATAAATAATAAATTTAGTTATATTTAAAATAAATATTATATATTAAAATTAATTAAATATTTTTTTAATACTTTTTTTATTAAGATTTTTATTTTTATATAGTGTTACAAAAAAGCGGCCCGCAGCCCTAGCCGCTGCGGCAAAAGGTCATACTGTGCCTTAGTTACCCAAAACACAGCTAGCTAAGCCTTATAGCCCCTGTAAATACAGGGGGCGGGCTGCCTCATAGCAGCCGGGCACTGGGTTCATAACATATAGATTCTTACTTAATAGTTTAGTATAAGGGTAATTATACTAATAAATTAAAAAGTCTATGTATTTATAACTTACCCTATTGAACTGTTCCTCTTCAAAGGAACTAAAAAAAAATTGATCTTAATGTTATTTTACTTCTTGGAGCGGCTTGACACAGGGATTAGTAGATTATTATTAAACCCGAGGCATTATATGCACAATAAAGCAGTCCAAAATAGGATAATAAGCCTTGTTTTAATAGGATAAAAGTTATATAATATATCCGCAGCTAGTTTAGACTTAGTATATTTTACTATTATACTATAACCACTAAAGTAAAAAAAAGCAAGATAATTAAATAAATAAAACTTAGAATAATTAATTATAGTTTTAATAATTAAAAGTCTTAGAACTATATAGGAGACCTATTTAGCTATAACTATTAAAAAATAAGTACTAAATATAAAAAATAAATTATAATTAAATAATATAATCTTTAAATTAACCTAAGTAATCTCTAAGTTAAATTATAATTATAAATATTAAACTTTACCTTCTAAATAGGTTAAATAACTAGGATTCCTTTAATTAAAGCTATATTATAAAGATTATATTAGAAAGTATCTATAATATAGGAATTCTAGATAATCTAAAGATATTTAAAGACCTATAACTTAAAGAGCTATTTATATTATTAATATTAAAATATTTTATAAAAGAACTAATTAAAGGCTTAAATTAAACTTTAAGCTTTATTTAAATAAATTAATTTACTATAAATATAATTAAGTTATTCCTAATAAACTAAGTAATATTAAAGAGCAAAATAATAATAT
>JAKZGU010000061.1:0-25383 GCA_022837005.1 Calonectria pteridis
CTATATAAATACCTAATAAAGCTTAGAACTATAAAAAAAAAAAAACTTATAATTAATATTATAGTACTATAATAGTCCTATAAGTAATATAAGCTCTATAAAGTCAAATAGATAAATAAGAAAGATAATATTATTAATGCCCTTATAAAAGTAATATTTAATTAAGTGCTTAAGAAGTTTATTAATAATAATATAGTAATAATTTAAATAGAAAAATAGATTATAAGAGATTAAGAAGAAAAAAAAGGGATAGGAATATACATTATAGGCAAGCGACTTAAAGTTAAAGGAAGATAGTATTTTATTTCTAAATAAATATAATCCCTTCTTATTAAAAGAGAAGAAGTTCTAGTATTGGAATGTTGAATTAACCAAAGGGATTATGGTTATTAAGGCCTAAGGCGCTGGCTAGGTGCCTAGTGTAAATATAGTAGGAAGCAAGATTAAGGGTATTATGTGACCCTCTTTTAAATACTAAAAGGGGCCTTATTTAGCTAGAATAGATAGAATAATGATCATTATTATAATAAGAAGACCCCTAGTAGCTGCTACCCTGACTGTGACCTTAACTGTGTCATCTAGTTACCCTGGGACTTACCCACAGGCATCAACGCAGATAGGGAGAGTCGGGGCGATTTAGCAATAGGCTTAGGTCGAAAGACCATCTAATTTCGTGATCAGGATCCCGCCCCCCTAGATGTAATATCAGTCTTCATTTGCTCCTGCTACCACTGTGTTGGGCTTGGAGATGATGCTTTGTTCCTTTCTCTGCTGTTGCTGATATTGGCATAATGCTGGTCACCGTATTGAGATAGTATTCGACATATTTGACTGTCACATTGCCGGCTACGGCAAAAGTAAAGTGAACACTCCGCTAATGCATATTGCAATGGTACCCTATATCCATTTGACATTGACGTATAATTTCAAGCCTTCCAGCGGCTTTCTTGAATGGAGGCTCGTAACCGTACAACGGGCGCTCTGCATATTTTGCTTCGGTTGAGTTTTTGTCAAGCACGATTGGTCATGTCTTCAAACACTCCCAGTTTATATAAGGGAAACGAGCGGTCTCATGATGTAACAGTCTTGTGGCGAAATATAAGCAAGGGGTAGTTAAGCCTGAAGGCAGAGATCAGAATAGCAAATCATTCCATATTCGGGCGATCAGTGTTTATGAATTGGACGTCTTGGAGACAATGCATCCACCTTTCCAACCTCGGCAAATATTTTGCTTTGAGCGAATATGACCTCCTTGATACCCAGTGAATAGAGGGTAGCCGGATTGCAGCCTTCTCCCGACTCTTTGGCTGGAATGAATTCCTGCAAGGACGCTTATCTTGAAACATTGACGAACTTTGAAGAGGCCGGTTAGAGGTTGCCGCCGAGGCTAGAAGCCCGAAAGGTTGTGTATCTGGACAGACACGACAGGTTATGCCTCTATTCCATCTTCCAAACACAGAAGAATCGCAAGGTTGGAGTTTGAGAAAGAAGTTCGATTGATGTCTCGTTCTTCTCGCCAAAGGGGATGTAGGAAGTGCAAATCTACAACCCAAGTGCTGGCATGGTGGCTTCGAGTACTGGGACAACGAATAGTAGGTAGTTCGAAGGAAGAAGTGCGTTGTATTCTGGCATGCATGCGTATAGGGCGGCTGGGCGAATGGTTTTAGTGAACTGCAGAGTATCCAAGATTGAGCAACAATGGAAGAAGAGGAAAGGGAGTATGAGTTCGAGCATTGCTTGAAAAAGAGAAACAAAGCATTGGTCCCCGACGTAATGGCTGCATAGCTGTTTGTTCTTCAATATTGCCGAAAGAATTGAAGCAATCTTTTCCAGATGCTTGAAGAATGCGAGAGACTGAAGTTGCATAAGTTCGATAGGACAAGTTTTTAAGAGCAACAAGAATCAAGGACTGTTTTGGCAAGAACCCGAGAATGAATGCCAAGTAAAACGACTGAAGGATGCCTCGCATGCGGAAAGCAAGATCATGGCATTCAGGTTTCGTTAAGGACGGAGCATTTTGGAGCAATCAGCAGGATGATCACCTAGCCCCCAGGGTCATTGAGAATACAATTGCTGGCGCTAACGTCGACATCTGAGACTGCCTCACAATCCAATCGTACTGACTAACATTGGCCACACTGCCCGCTTGCGTATCATGAAGGGAGCAGTTCAAACTACTGCCAACTTTCTATCCAAAGGACCTACCCTGTGGCGGGGTGGCGATGGTCACAGAATATCAACAATCAGCCGCCTTGGTTCCCAGGTCGGTCGTCGCCAAGCAACGCTCTGCTAGCTCGTATGGTCCTGAACCGTCTTCGAACCAACTTAACACTCTATTCTTGGACCAGTTAGTGCTATATCGACAGAGGTACTAATTGCCGACGCACCTTCAATTGTCTCAATCGATCGGACACGGCAGAATCGTGGGACTAGCTGGATACATATCGTCGATTCGGAGACGGCACGCTAGCACATAGGTCGGAGTTTCTCGCGGCTCTATCATGTTCATGCGAATTCTCATACTTCAGATTCGTCAACTGGTGCGAGCCGGGGCGGCGATCAAGCCGGGTATGGCGATAAAACTAGCGGATACAATTGAGAGGGAAAGCTGAGGTCAGGTTCAGTTGCACCAAGGAGAGGCAGTGATTGTATTTCTGCTTCAACTGTACGGACCAGACATTGATACTTTCTCCCACTTCAACTATGTTCGCAGTTGTGCTCGCTCCCCTTCGACCGCATTGGCTCGCTCGCAATCGACGTCGTTTGAAGGCGGAACGGTTTCCTGGACATGTCACATAACTGGGTCTGTAGCGAGGTCTCCATGACGGAGCTAGTTGGCCGTAGACAGTAAACCAGGTATGCAACCCCAGAATGCAACCGGCCGTTGGAACCCAAAAAAGAGGTGTCAGCCCAATCGTTACCCGGCCATTTGCCCAAAAAGGCGATTGCGGTACGAGGCGTCGGGAGCGCACATCGTTGAGAAGTCTAGCGGAATTTTGGGCCCATAGAATAGACTCTGTAGAACGGCCACTAGACGAACACAGCGAGCGCTAAGCGAATTGACTTTGGACAAGTCGATATGTGGGTTCGATCGTTGGCTGTCGGGCGGACGATTACGGGGGTTCGACGAGGTTATTCTTGTTGGTTCGGAATTAGGCAAGGATGTCTTGTTCGGTCGAGAAAAATGGCATAGAACGGCCTTGGGCTATGCCTGAGCCAGATCGAATATTCGCTCGTTGGGGGCATTGGCAATGAGGATCGGAGGCTCGAATGTGCGCGGCGCGGAACAAGCCGGGTTCAGGCTGGGAAAGGTTAGCAATCGCCAAAAAGATGTGGTAGGGAAGAGGACGTTTCTGGAATACATCCAGGGTGCAGTATAGTGGTCAAATAGTGGCAGTTGTCAAAGACGCAGCAAGCTCTCTTGAGGGGCACTTTGCACTTTGCACTGACGCGTATTGGTCGGACGCGAGGCTGGCACCTGTGGCAAGGCTGCGTACCTCTTGCCGCACGGCAGGCGCGAACACATGGTGCCTTCGTCACTCGAGGCACGCACCTGGCTAAAATACACCAGATTCCTTCCAAGAGCCATTAGAAGCTTCAATTCAAGCATCAAGTTCTGCGTCACCATTGGAACTGGCCCACACGTCGACTTGACACGACCCACTAGCGACTAACACACAGCGTGCACCAGCAACTGGAAGCATCGTTGCCCGATCGCATTCGACAACGGGCCATATTACCGGCTAAGGCAACTACTCTTCCTCTAGATCATAGCTAATTTTAGCCAGCATTCCATTGCAGATTTTCCCCATCCATCCTCGCATCCGATCCAGCTGCGACCGTGTCTTAGATGCAATACCCGAGTACCAGGTTTCTACCCACGACAAAAATAACAGCGGCTCGCCCACTTCTAGCTCTATGATAACAAGCGGGGCCCCGTATTTTCCGAGAATCATGGTCGTAGGTTAGCGGCTCGCCGAATCGTCTATTGTTGATTCCGCTTCCAATGTCGAATTTGCCCCATTCCGATCGAAAGACCAAGAAGCGATATCCACACTTGCGTGCGACCTCAACAAGTCAGCTACGGAATCAACCCTTCAGGTACGTTGGAGAATATTCATGTTGCTATTCTTCCGAATTCACGGATCGCTTAAGCTGAAATCTGCCTCAAATGCAGAGGTACTTTGTGATTCATGATTTGGGACGCTCACATGGATATACCAACTACACCTCGGACGTAACTGACAGAGCATGAGTAGGGTTGCTAAAAAGAGAAAATTAATAATTACTAGAAGGCTAATTTGAATGGAGAGTGTGGCTTTCCGGTCAGGGGTTTCTCGATCGCTTTCTTCACAAGCGGTGCATGAATCATCTTTTGTTCCGCATCTTCACCTACGCAGTCGAAATGTGGTTTACAAGTTACGTTGCTATAGTTTTATCGAAACGATCTAGCATATTGCTAGAAATTCTCAAAAGCCATGGAGAAAGGCTTGCCTCATTTCCAACTCCAGAGTCAACGCTGATTCGTTTCCTGAGCAGTTACCGTCGAACCCCGACCATGACAGCCAAGATCAAATCACGACAGGATTAGGCCAAAATAAATATAATGTTTTACTCACCTATCGATTGGCACGCCAATATGAAGCGATTTCGGATCGAGTGCGCGGGAAGACAGCAAGATTCTGGGGCTTGGTTGGGGAGTAAATTGCAGGAAATTGAAACGGTTTGATGCTGCTTGCACTCGCAGCTAACATGGGCTTTTCCACAGCGCATTCGACAGCTAATACCGTCACATTCGGCCGCGAAAGTTGCTACAATCATCGCCCCTCTTCTCATCTTCTTTGCTCAAATGTTAGCGATCTCGTCTATACATGGCGTAGATCCTTCCATCGAGGGGGCAGAGCCAGTCAACCATGCATCTTTTTTACTATGCGAGAAACGACAGTTCACGAATTGGGAAATTGATATGGGTTCTACATTAGACCCCCGTGGACCCCCAATGCAATGTTGTACTCGCCTGCTCACCAACACACAGGTAACAGACAAAACAGAGCAGCCCGCACGTACCGTCTGTCAATATCTTGCTGGACCAGTTCTAGTTATAAGGTGAGGCTCCGAATTTACACCATACATTGCGAGTCTTCCTTCGTGAGTTGGCCGTCAGACATTAAATGGCTGAAAAGGCATTCGGGCTCGCTGACAATTTAGGACGCCAGAAACATGCATGTTGTGCTCATGAATCCAACTGGCCTGCAGGCAGCCCATCTTGTGCAGCCTCCCTCTTGGGCCGCGTCCACAATCTTTCGTTACCTTCTGAGATGATTGGCTGCAGTACCATGAGTGTTTACGGGGCACCTCGTTCCGTTGCTGGCCACCTTGCTTTTGTTGGCGGCGTCATAAGGCGGCCAAAGAGTTAACCCGCGTCTACTTCCCCGCTTCCTCTTGCACTTCTCTTGCTCCTCAAACTTACCATCTTACACCTACACATCAACACATCCCATTCAGCCCTTATCATCAATCATTTTGCTTCCATCATGGTCCAGTTCAATATCGTAGAGAAGCTCAGCACCGAGTGCGATGTCGAGCTCACCAATACACTCGAGCGAATCATCACCTTGGGTGTGGAAGGCATCGAGCATGACTGGGCCACGCTGATGGGCCAAGAGGGCATGGAAGCTCTCTGCCGATGGGCCTTTGGTCGAGCGGCTATAGCCCCAAGCATTCGTCACCTCGCGCAGCGAGCCCTGGGCATTATTCTTCAGTCATCGCAGACGCCAAAGCAGCTGTTCCTCGATGGCGGCTTTGTCCAGCCCTTGGTGGCGCTTGCCCAGGTGCGTTGTCCCATTCCCACATGTAGGTTCCAGTGCCGCTGACTGCACAACAGAGCGATTCCGCACTCGACCAAGATAGGGTTCTCTGCATGTTCTTGCTACTAATTTGCTGTGCCGATTCGGACCTCGACTTGTCTCCATACCTTGAGAAGGACAACCTTGCCAAGGTCATCAACGATGTCAGCCTTCCATGACGCCCTAATTCCCAGTAGCACAAGTTTCTGACATCTCGCAACAACAGAGGATTGTTGCCATGGCGGACGAGGGGCATGTGCCCTTGCATGAGACAAGCTTGGCTCTTATCATGGCCATTGGAAGAAAACCCAAATCGGCAGCTCAGTCGCATCGGTTCTTGGATTCGTGGCCACAATTGATTGACATGTTCATGGCAACCCCCATGACAGATGCTCCGATGGGGGAGCCACTGAAGCAACTGACGGAGTGCATGTCGCTCATCCCGTATGATGGGCCCTTCTCCTCCCGCCTTTTAGACAAACTGGTGGATGTTGTTGAAATGGAACTGATGGCCAGTCACGATGCAAGACCCGGGCTGGAACAAGACCTCATGCCAGTGGTCAAACTGCTGGGCGCAGCTGCCACCCATAGAGAGGCAAGACCCGGTTTGTTTGCTCGTTTGATGCCGACTGACATAGACCGGCAACTCCCTCTGGGTAGGGGAATTACATTCCCACATGTCTTGCTTAGGCATGCCGCGGAGTTGAGATGGGATGTACCAATGCCGTTACTGGCTAAGCTCGTATCGCGTCTTATGTTCCTGCTTTCAGATGAAGATCCCTGCAAGCTACTCACCAACGTAGGCCTTGGAAATGGAGCTGTCATGTTCCACCTGATGGGAATTGAAGGCGACATACGTGATGCCGGTCTGATGCGTATGAAAGTACTGAGAAGCGACGTGAACGAAGTAACTGGTCAACTCACGAGTGCAGCTCCAGCTCCTGGGAAAGAGACCCCTGAGGAGAAGCTCTACCATGATAAGAGATATTGCAACTGGTTTGCATTGTAAGTTTCACCCAGTGCCTATTTGTTTACAGCAGCTAAACACTCCTCAGCGCGTTCGAATACGGCCAAATGCTCATAGATGGAAAGCCTTGGCAAGGATGGGGAGTGAGCCACACCTTTTAGCCCTGTTGGCAGAAGCAATTAGCCCTGACGGAATATCTTTTTCTTTCTTTTTGTTTTGGGACAGATTGAAACAAGTGCACGGACGAGTTTGTTGTTTTACTTTTATTTATTCATTATTTATTCTTCACTTTTTGCAATTTAGCCCGCCGGTCCCTATATTTTGATGACAGCCACTGCATTACCCCACTGTAGCACTCGTTATAAGGCTGGCCTACTACCCTACTACCCTGCGAACAATGGGCCAAAGCCCCGAGGACGCCCACTTCAGGGCGTCGTAGGAGCCTGCAATCCAGTTGCGGGCATGGCCCGGATCAGCTTCATTGTCATTCCTCTTTTCGACCTCGCTCAGTCTCCTGCGGGTCGACATGTACAAAACACCATCGTCGTCGTCGTCGCCGTCGTCGTTGTGGGTATCGTTCGGATCGGCCATCTGGTAGGGCTGCGCGAAGAGCGTGACGCGAGTATTGCGCCACGGACAGGAGGACGACGACGTGGACGTGGACGGGGACGACGGGGCTTCCTGGGCCTGGGCTTGCGCCTGTGCCTGTTCCTGGTCATTGTCAACACGAACGTGCATCTTGGCCGCGGCGGGCTAAGCTGGTGAGTTGAATGGGCACTCACGCTGCTCATTGTGTGCGGATTCGTGTTTTCTTGCTGCTGCTGCATTGCCTTCGTAGCCATTCTCTCTGTTCGAATTCTTCTCCCGGCCTTGCCGGCACTGGGGAGGAGGCTTTGTCTTGTATACTGTTGGGGTTGTCTCAAAATCTTAGTCAGGGGGCCATTTGTGGTTTTTTTTCTTGCTTGCTTGAGCCATCCCATCCTACTGTACCATCGTGGACTCGCATGCAAGTGCGTCCCTTCCCCCCTCAATCCGGAGCCGTGTGGCTCCACCGCTGCCACTGTCGCTGCCACTGCCACCTGCCACTGCCACCTGCCACTGGCGGTCTCTGGTCGGTCGATGATACGAAGGCGCAGCCATGTTTCTGCAAAGCCGGAGGACGCGATTGCGGGTGCAGCGTCGGCCTCTGTCGCTGGGCGCCCGCAACGGATCGCGCTCGCCATCGAGTGCATGCGAGGGGGCTCTGCGCGGCTCGGATCGCGGCTGTGATTGGGGCGGGTTGGCCATGCACAGGTTTAGCGTACAGTGCTGTGACAGCACCCACCCGGGTCTACACACCCGCCATGCCAATTCGACGTCGTATTGTAATTTGCCTCTGATGCAACTTGATTTTTTTTTTCCCTTGCTATCGCCCGTCTTCGTGATGTGGGCGCTTTGCCAATCACACGGATTGTAAATATCGGATGCAATGGTGGATGCATCCATGTGCGCGCGACGTCACGTCTGCGCTCCCGAGAAGTCTTTGGAGCGTGTGTCTGCTGTGTCTGGTAGTGCTCATGACTTAGATTTACAGTGAGTGGCCAGCACCCGACCCAGTCACTAAATACCACCCACTATCACAGGCAGAGCGACAGCGCCCACTCGCTACGCATCCGGCCCTGCCTGGCCAGGTTTCACCCATCCGCATCCCCGATCACTGCATCTGAACACAAAGCACGGCCAGCCCCTCGGTCGCAACTGTCGTCTATCCATCCCCCACCTGTCGTCATTTGGCTGGTGGAGGCGTAAACTGGACAACGTAAATCACTTGAATGGGACATTTCGAGCATGAAGCATTTGGTACCTAATTATACTCACATTATATTCCGTCTGGCCCGTATATACAAAATCTATAAATACACACATCTATACATCTATACCTATATACATATTTTACATATATACAAGGAACTTGACACCGGAGACCACACAAACCAAGCACCAAGCTCCCAGTGGTGTTTTCTGTCGTCGCGTACCACAGACAGCGGGTCCAGGGATACCGCCGCTACAGGACGCCTTAGGTTTGGGAAACGACAGCATATCAGCAACCGGTGAACAGTATGGCGTCTCGGAGAAGTTGATCAAGTATCATCACCCGGGGCTGGCCAGCCTCACGGTAATTGAGGTTGGTTGGCCCGGGTGGGTATACCTCATCAACTCCTCCGTTTTCGCCTGACTGGTCCATCAGAAGCTGGGATGCCGTCTTTCCCACGCCCAAGACGCCTATAAAACAAGAACAATATTGCCGTTAGATTCCCAATTGCCGTGTGATGTTGATGAAGCAGAAATGATTAGAAGAAGGGGAGCGAGTAATGAAAGTGCAGTGACATATTGGATAGGGGGGATTAAAAGAGACAAAAGGTGCTGTGAGAGAGGTTGCGACAAGTGGTCGAAGCTCAAACAACGACTTAGGCGACATATTGCCCAGTATGTGCCAGCTGTCGCCAAGGGACTCAAGGAGATTCGTTGATTCGTGCTTTCTTTCGAGTAGTGTACACATGCACAGCTAGCCAGAGCGTGCAGGAGAAAGTCTAAGCCGTCGATGTGACACGGGGGGGAACGGTTCGTAGCGGAAAGGGCGCGGCACTCTTGAAGCTCAAACCATCGTAAAGGCGGTTGAGGGGTAGCCAAGTAGCCTGCGAGGGTATTGTCTCGGTGCGCGAGGTCTCGGGCCACAGGAAAAGGCAGCCGAGTCGATCAGGCTTCTTGGGGGAGGAGGCGCCCTTAGCCAGAGGGTTCCTGCTCGCTAATAAGAGCCCGGGGATGCCATGGCGGCAGTGTCGTGTGCACAGGGGTTTTATCTTGACGGTGAAGTATGTACAAGAGAAGAGAAGAGGTATGAATGAGAGTGGGTGTAATAATGATGAGGATGAGGACGAGAGTGAAGCCGAGAGTCGGAAAGCAAAGTTATTTGTACTTTTGCCAGCACCGTGGTCACAGAGAAGAGGGGCGCTTCAGCGTGCGACGATGGAAGAAGATGGGGAAACAGAACAGGCTGCGGGCGAACCAGTCCAGCGGAGTTAGGCAGGTGAGTAAGCTGGGAAAACAAAGAAAAGTGAAGGCGGCAGCGCCAGGAGTGCTTGCCAGTCCCAACTAGGGCATTCGCAGCGACCCCCAGCTGAGAATACAGGGCGCCATCAAAAATGAATACAGGGTTCAATCAACTAAAGATACAGGGCGCGTGTCATTAACTGATCCGCGACTCTGCTCCGCTCTGGGGAGCGCATCGCGACACCCCTCCTCCGCTTCCTCCTCCTCCTCAAGATGCGACGTGGAGAAATTGGGTGGAAAGGGAACCCCCATGACCTCAAGCCATTGTCGCAGAATTATTGAAACCTGCATCACTAGATTCCTGTTGTTGGTGGGTAAACTCTGATGTGTGTCCAAGGTGGTGGTGTAGGCGGTGCTTTTGCAGGACATGTCGCCGAGGGGATTGGCTGCCGCACTCACTTGGGCTGGCAGAGTAGCGCGCAAAGGGCACCATATGGCGACACCTAGCCTGCTACTTCCAAGGTTCAAACATTGCATGTACCTGTACAAGACCTTGTTTTTCTTTCATTTCTTTCTTTTTTTTTTTGCTTTGCTACATGCCGATGCCAGGGATGAGTGAGTTGTTTGTTGTCTCGTTCAGCGCAATCCCTGTGGTAGCTTTAGCAATTGCACATTCACGTCATCGTGGTCTTTTGGTGGCATCCGGTGGCGGGGTCTATCAGGCATTCAGACAACAAGAAAATGATACATTACAGTTCCTAAAATACATCTCCTACAGCCGTGGGCGTGACCACACACCCCAGCATTACCACCTTGAGATTGGAGTGTGCCGCAGCTGCACAGAACTGGAAGCCCCCCAGCCCTGTTGTTTAGGCGGGCTTACCCTTTCCTGGCCTGACTCTGAGCTTCCCAGGCCCAGTCAGCACCTCCGAAGCACCCTTTGAACTCTTTGAGACCCTTGTCGGGTTGATTGGACCAAGAGGAATAGGTTTCGTGTGTGAACATTTCGCGCCCTGGCCCCAGTAGGGCGGTGGGGTTTCCCCCCTGCGCACCGTAGTCGAAGGCTTCCCACCTATCTTCGCGCCATTTGAACGTCGTGGACGACCGCCATCAGTGTTTGAAACCAGCGGAAGAAGGCGATTGGAAGCTAGAAGTCCCTCCAGAGTAAGGGCTGGCAGCAGAGGGGGGCTTCGAGTCTTCACCTGACTGGCAGAGCGGTGGTTTTGTCCATCTTGATCAGCAGCAGGCCTGGTAGGATTTTGGGAAGGCAGTTCTGTTTTGATCACAGCCGAAAGACTCTCCTTGTACTTCTCTCGAACAAGATCTTCACGGGTCAAAGCGAGAGTATTGCTAACGGACGAATCTTTGGCGATGCCAGATGCATCGCGGGCAGGAATGTGTTGGGGATGCTCCGAAAAATGGACCCGAAGATTATCACGCTTGGTATTGCCTAGAGATGAATAGTTAGCAAAGTCGGGCAGAGAGTCCTAGAATTCAGGCAACAGACGGGGTTTGAGTTTGCGTCTGACTTCCACCACCGCGAAGCCCTCACGCTCAAGCTGCTCGTTGATGGAAGCGGTAGAGGGCGTTTGCCAAGTCCTGTCTGGGGTACCGGACGGTCCGCCGCTGGGCGCAGAAGCAGATTGCCCAGGTAAGTCTGTTGAAGCTGGAGAGGTGGAAAGATGGCCAAGGCCATGTTCCTTCGGAGCTTGGGCTTCAGGTCGCTCATGCTTCCACATCGAACGAGGCATCCTACCCCGTATGGCTAGGGATCTGTTAGTCACCAAATATATTCTCGTCGCAGGACTCTTCATGTCTTACGAGGCATGTTTGGTTTTTGTGTTGAAGTACTAGGCAGAGAATCGAGACGTCCGAGTCTCGGTAGTCTTGGTGGTACGGATAGATGAGGGATACACAGAGTAGGGTTGGTGAGAGGTCGAAAGAAGAAGAGGACGAGGAGACGAGGGGAACAGAAGACTGTAGGGGAAACAGGAGAAGCTGGCTTTCCCTCCTGGTTCGTTCCCTGCTTCCTATCTTTCACAACTTGATGTTGTGCAACACGGCAGGTGCCTGCCGCAGCACTTTACTTGACGAGTCCTGTCAATTCGGCCTTCAGTGCGGCCGACATGACTCCTCAGCCGCAGCCAATCATATATCGGCTCCTGCCTGGGCGCGCCCGTCGCTGGCTAGATCCTTCCTCGGGCGCTCAGTTGTCCTTCCGGACGAGGCGGGCACGCTTCACCGACGTGCCATCGTCCCAGGGAAGCCTGCGCTTGGCTCAATTCTGAGCTCTATGGTGTAACCCATCACATGGTCGCGGTTGCCCGTCATTAATGGGCAAAAAAAAATGCGACAAGAACAGTCCGTATTAACAAAGCGACAATAAAGATTTGAAGAGCAAAGACCAAGGGCTCTTGGTGGCTAGAAAAGACACTGCATCGTCTTTGACAAGAGAGGGTGGTCGAGAGTTGTTCCTCGCGAACAAAGGGTTAAATGGAGGACAACGACAAAAGCCATCAACACCGCACTTATATAAACCCTCGCTGCCTGTATTGTGCTCTGCAACCCATTCCAACTTTCTGCCACATCCCCAACCCGTTCAATCATCAATATGCCTTCTGCACTATATGAAGTCCTCGCCCGCCTGGTTGAGTCTGTCCACGCTGACTTCTGGGAGATGGACGGCAATTACTGGGATGCTATTCAGGAAGCCGATATCAACCCGGTGATCAAGACAGCGATGCGATCTGTACCTGTTCTCTGTGATTCCTATTTCTTACTCCTTGACGAGATGGACAAAAGGCCAAACGCAATAGCTTGGAAGACCATCAAGTGCAACGTAATAAAGTGCCGCCGATTCGCTGCAGATTTGGAACATGTCCTCTTCACTGTTGCCCAGGCGCCCGACGGAGAGAAAGAGGCGGCCTCCAAAAGAGCTTTGGAGGAAACGGGGAGTGTGCCCGTTCAGGACTTGGTGCATGGGATGATCGTGCTGACGCTGACCGTTTTGGAGGCTGATGGCAAGGTAAAGTGGATTACCAGGATACAGCGCGAAGCGCTAAAGAATGCCGGGGACCAATTGATGGCAGCTTGCCTGGAGATGAAGATTGGACTCGACGATCCATTTGACATGGATCAAACCAGGGAACCATCTACTGTGACCAATCCGAGCAACTAGCCACGTTGCAGAAGATTGGGCTTCAGTTACCCACCTGGTTCTCCTTCTCCCATGAAATGACTGACCAAGATCCGGACATTCTAGTTGACTATCGAGGCTGGAGTCTGGGAGCTCCAGTTTTTGAACCAGTCAGATATCGATTGTTCACTATTTTAGCTAGGATGGGCCGTGAGGTAATAGAAGGCGGCGCATAAATTCGAATAGATTAGGATATAGGGTTTCCATGTCGGTTAGACAAAAGTGCCGGGGGTTATTAGACAGTCTGAGGAAAATGTCCATATGTTGTTGCTGTTAATCGTATCCACAGTACCCCAATAGGCCAAGGTCTCTGTGTGCCCCAGGAATATAAACCCCTGCCTCAAGCGTTGTAACTATTCTTTCGTGAAGGCGCCCGATTCGGAGGAAACCCTTGTGTTGGGTGCGTAATACGGAACGCTGCTGTGTTTTGTAGTTCTAGTTCTGAACTAAAGTCTCGATCGCTTGGGTTCTCGTTGGCCATGGGTACTCGATCGATGCACGGCATTGCTTACAAGCTGCACAAGAACAAATTAGCAACCTGGGAACGATGGGGAAAAATGCAAACAAGATAAATATGCCTCCGCCGATGCCCACTCGTGCCATTCCCCCTCAGTCTTCTTTGTCGCAACGGTCTCCGTCCTACCATGAACAACTCCTGAATCCAGAGCAACTGACTAAGCTACCGCACCGAATATTACTCCGATGAGCAGTGTAACTCGACTTTCCGAGGGAGGAGGGGAGTCTCAGCTGGATGCAGTTGCCTGGAGTCGAGGACGCGTCGGAGTCGTGATTATCCAGGCCCTTCTCCATTTTTCATGAGACTGTGTAACCGCCTCGCCATTATATCTACCTACCCCGCCCCCGCCCCCTGAAGACTCTGTCTTTCTCCTTTCAACTCTAGTTTTACCAGAATCAGTATTTTCACCCTCTCTATTCATCTCTCGTCAAGCTTGGCCCACGCGGACATATACCCAATGTCTTCTTCCAACCCTTCCAAGTCCCTCTTCGCTTCGCGTCCACACAGGGCACCACTTGAGGACCTCCCATGCGAGATACATCGCGCTATCATGACTTCATGCGACTCCCCTCGCACCCTCTACAGGTTGATTTCAGCCTCCCCAACATACCTCGCCTCCTTTTCCCTGTCCCCATGGTTAATCCTCTCTACAATCCTCCTTCGGCTCATCCCAGTTGAAGCCATGCACCACTACCTGGCCTTGGTGTACATGCCTACCCGCGCTGGCAATTTGGACTATTACTTGGCTCATCAGCTGCCCCGATTCCTTGATCAGTGCTTCACCCCCATCCCTTTCACCTTCCCCTCCGACATGACACACTTGTCCACCCTATGTCGCATCCATCGACGCATTGAGCTCTTCGCCGCCTTGTTCAAGGAAGACGTGCCACGAGATGTCGTCATCAGCGACAGTAAGGAAGGCGTCTCGTCCGATGTTCAGGACAGCCTGGACCTCCCTCATTCCCTCTCCGCCGACTCCGACCCAACCCGACTCCTCAGGGCCATCTTGCGATTCGAAATCTGTTGCAAGATCTTCCCGTCGGATAGTGAGGTTCGATCGGATGCCTTTGTCTCCCTCATGTTTCCTCCCTACCCTCCTACTCGGATCTTGGATAACCACATACCGAAACCCGAAATGGAGGAGATTCGTTCCGTCTATAACTACTTCGCAGATGCTGTCCGCTTTAACGCCGGCGACCTTCGGGATGGAACAGTGCGGGCGATTGTCAGGGCTTCCGGCTTGCTTCCCAGTCGGATGCCCTTCCAGCTGGATCCAGTCGGCGAAGGTTCATCTACGACCAATACCAGCGGCATGGTCTCGAACTGCTTTTGTAGTCCTGGTCTGGACTACCTCACCTTTCTGACGGATGCTGTTACTAGAGGTGATCGGTATTTCGTTCATTGCTTTATCTCGGAGGGCTTCAATGTTGTCTATAAGTTTATGCGGGCTTTGAAGGCACTTCGTGCGGCGAAGGCGCTGGAGAGCGGCGGGTCCCCTCTTGACGCTTCCGCTCTCGCCGAGCACTATATGTCCCTCTCGGAGCTCGCGGACATTTTGGACTACGATGGGTCACGTCGTTTCTTCATTGTGAGTTGCCGCCTCTGCAACGGCCTGTAGTAGGGAATAGTGTTGGATTGCCTTTGACATTACAGGGCATTTGTTTGTGGGATATCCGGGGTTCTTGTTTCTGGAGATTGACATTGCGGGTATTTGTTTGTGGGATTTCCAAGGCTCGCTTTTCTGGAGATTGACATTACGGGTATTTGTTGATGGGCTATCCGGGGTTCGCTTTTCTGGAGATTGACAAATTGACCATGGTATGAAGCAGAAGCATGCTTCGTAGGACAAGATGAGGAGCAGAGTGGGACAGGGGGTTAGCAGTTTGCGTGGCGGGCTTCTTGTACGTCTTTTCTTTCACGTGTGTAGCATAGTCAAGAAAACACGAGGATTCTACTGGGAATGCACTAATCCAGGAACCCCAATGATTGCATCTCGTAACCACACTGAAACTGGCGTGGCTGCCGCAGCGGAACCTGAGTGACATGAAAATGAGTGTTTAGTGATGTCTGGTGACTCCATGGGGAGCGATTGTGCCTGGGCGGTGGTGGCACGGCATCCCTCAGGCGCACTTGTGGCATTTGTTCCATCGGCCTTGACCGTTGGCGGGGACAGACAGAGGCATTGCCGACCAAGGGGAAACAAGTTCGGATGCAGCAGTTCCAACAAACTTCCTCTAGAATTAGGCTGTTCAATCTAGTAATCGTGCTTCATCGCCGCAAACGTAGTCGAGAACGAGATTGATGATGGCTTGTGGTTCTGCCACGCCATATACTGCAATAACAACACACATCGCGGAAGCGTTCCACTTTTGCTAGCGTTTGCAATACAATTCAACCCTTCAATGATTGTTATATAGGTACTTCCCCACGACGGCCACTGCACCAGTTAACGTGGTCGAAATAATAACTATTTCTAAAGTAAATATAATATCAAATAAAACTCCAAGAAATGATCCCAAGGAGAATAAATTTATTTAGGCATTATTTTTATTTATTTGAGGAAAAGGTCCTGAGGCCTGTGGTCTTTTGGCCTGCCAATCACTCAAGGGCTGTATTGTACCTAGCTAGGCAGTAGGTCCTGTCTCGTTGGAAACCTCCTCAGATGTGGCCGGAGTATCTTCGGCTGCCAATCCAATATGCCTTCCGTCTAAGTCGCGATAACCTACCTGCCTTGCGCACGAAATTGTTCACTACCGGAGACACCAGATCTAAAAGAAAATCCCTGCACCTCCAGTATTCTGCACAGCTTATCTTGACACTGGAATCCATCGTCTGTCCATTTCGGCATTGCCGCGTTGGTGCGACGCGCGCGTGCGCTTCAACCTCCCAGCTCGCGACTTCCACGTTGTACAAAGTGCCATATCGTTCAAACGACCAACTCATTCACGAAAAGGGCTGGCGCAACAGCGAGCGATTTTGCATTCAGATCACCCGGAGCACCGGCAGCAAAGCAAAGAAAGCAGCGACCTCTTCCCACCTTCGCTGTAAGTAATCCAGCTAGGACAACCCTATGCGCGAGCTAAGCAAGAGACCGAGCAGACTAGATCGGAATGAATAGAACGTCGGACGATGGCGACACAACACGACTGCGAAAATATAAAACACGCACCAAAAAAACATGGATCCGAGCAAATTGTGAAAAGTTGGCATCGGGTTCCGCCGCATTGCGATTCTCTGAATGACGCCGGTCAAGCATTTCAGTTTGCACAGCCGTCACTGTCTAGAGTTTCTCGCCCACTTTACAGACGCATACCCGTATACTGTACGTGTCCAATATTTCAGATGCTCTTCCTCTGTGTTTGCATGAAGATCCGAACACATGCGAAACCTTGGTCCCCAGGACGACGCAAAACGAGATCTGCAGCGAACTTTGGCCCAATCCTACAGAGCGCGTGCAGCGGGGTACTGCGCGTTGCGTCCTACCCCTGCGTCAGAGGCCCAAACAGCACACGATACTAGGAGTCACCCTCAATTATATACCATAGCCAAGAAACCATTCGGGCTTTTGGCTGTTTGGGCCGCCACTGTATCTTCCCCTCTCCAGATGGCTTCTCTTCAGTACCTGTCACTGGAAGCGTTCTTGCTCTTCTTCAACACTCCGCTGCCGCTGCAGCCAACATAAAATGTACATCTTGGTCAATCAACAGCCGACAACCTTGCTTTGCATGCACATGCCACAACCTTCGCTGATTAATCTGACTTTCCTCACGCGAGTAAACATCTAAAGATGGTACAAGGTTCTTTACACAGCTTGCATGTCGAGATGCCCTCACGCAACCAAATTTAAGTGGGTTTGGGCGACGGTTTCACACTCGGAACAAAAGACTAACTTGCAAATTCAGAACTTGACAAATCATTTCAGTTTAATCCTTCCCCCCCTCACAAGCGATCTGGTTATATACGACGTCGCACCCAGGACTATTCTTTGGACGATGCTCGAATTCACTCACTAGTGAACAGCACAACGGCGAAGCAAACGGCGAAGCAAACAGCGTCCTATCTAAGCGACAAAAGGCAAATCTCTCCAATATATTCTGCAGCATACATCTTGGAGGTACTAGGTCAGGCACACCCCTCAACTCGCTACCCAGCCCATGATATCCCGTTGTCGAACATGGAGGGTGATCCGACTTGCGGCCTGCATGGCTGCGACACAGACATTGACGAACATCTTTGGGAGCTTGATATGAAGCATAACTGGTTTTTGGTACAGGAAAGTGCTCCAACGTTTGTCTCTCCAAAGAACTACATTTACAACCTGACAAATGAGCTTTTGCTCATGATTATTCGTTTTCTATGCGACGATGCCGCCTCGTTTTTTTGCGTTCGCCAGGTTTCTCAGCGATTTCGAAAAATAACCGGCGATAAGGAATTCCGGGCACAGGTCTTCTCCACATACCACGAGTGCAACATTTGCGACGGGGCGCTGATGAGCTGCGAGATGTTTGCGACAAAGTCATACTATGCGCGAATCTCGTCCTATCCCAAAAAGTACGATTTGAGGCGGAAGATATGGGCCTATCTACGCAGTGGCCGACTTTGCAGACCCTGCCAACTAGGAGACGAGGAAAGAGAAGCGAAAATGGGATTTGGTATGGCTTGCAGATTTACTACACCATCCATCCCTGTCTATATGTATTGTTCTGGGTGCAAGACGAATCATCCCGTCACATTTTTTTCTGGGGCGCAAATGGAGAATGAAGACACGGAGCGTATCTGCATTGCAAGGGAGGGGCACGTCCGGCTTTGTGATCACGAAATCATCACCTGGGCTGACGTAGAGTCCTGGATGCAGCAGCAAGGGTCGGAAGACAGCGAGGTAGATGAAGCCACCATCAAGTGTTGCAAGCATACAAGCCATGTTTTTGGGTGCACGGGAAACACTTGGCCGTGCGCGAAGCTTGAAGGCCGGAGCCCAAAGGGAATTGTTCTATCGCTGTCATGGCGACCCCACACTGGACAAATGGAACTTCCTAGCTCCGATGACCCCGATGGACAAATCCAGACATCAGAGATTGGGGCATTGATACGCAAGTGCCGTCGAAACGCAGCTCGTTTTGTCGCCCCCGAGGCATACCCGGGTCACGTACCAGAAGCTGAGTGCTTTGGAGCAGTCTGCGCCGGCGTGGAGGGAACCAGTTCGTCAAACCCCGCGATCCAACGTCTTACATCGCCGAGGCGCGCGCAGCATGCCTCGCACAGCGCACCAGAAATTAGGTCAGCAACCGATTCTCTCCTGCACTCTGTGATAGAGATGGCATTGTGCGGCTCAGATGCATCCGACAGCAAGTCCGGATCCCGGTGCCTCATGATGACATACGAGAGAAACATCTACTGTGGCCCATTGGCCAATGGATCAGACTATTTGGTGCCTGACCATTCCTGGTATCATGCGATAGAGCGCGACTCCTACGATTGGTCTTGCCATGGCGTATCGGGGGGCCGGGGAACTTGCGGCAACAAGTCCTGCTGGAATTATTATCCAAGATTCGGTCCCTGCGTCGGAGCGACGAGGTGCAGACCCAAAGAGGCAGGCTGGATTCTTTGAGTAGTCCATTGAAGGCAGCCAGGTATTGGCTCCAAGAGAAATCCTCAAAACACAGTTGCATTGAATTGATCCATGGCAAATCTAGCTCGAATGTGAGCCAAAGCTGCGCGGTGCGTGAACGGCATAGTGGAGCACGAGACTCGGCCGCCCGGACTTGGAAGTGGGGCACACATTCCGAAGATTAGCTTCGGCGTCTGACCAAGAAGTGGAGGTACACGGAGCACACAAAGCGAGACAGGCTGCAGGCCCGAGGCGTGGACGGCGATGGGGGGGTTATCATTTGCGTTGCTGACCACCTAGACTATGGTGGCCGATCATGGGCATTCACATGGAAATCAGCTGGGTTGAGGGCCAGGAGGCAGCTTGCAGACAAACAGAGTCCAGAAATGTCCAGAATAGGCGAGGCGCATCCCACCACATTCCTTTGTTGGATAGCCACAGGGCGTATAAGCATCAGGGCGTGGGCGGCTGACGACTTGTTGAGTACACGTGTTGCTGCAGAGAGTTGGGAAGAGAAAATTTTTGACGCGAGCTGCGTCTTTCACATGCTTCCTCCCGCACGCAAACACGAGCAGCTGAGGTGTATCAGAGGTGCATGGTGCGTGTCCCCGCCGTGTTTGCGTTTGCGTTTGTGTGGTGTGTGCCGGGCCGACGGGTACGTGAGAGCGTGGCTGGGCTGGACTCGCGGTGCCTGAGCGCCCGTGGTGGTGGCCAAGGGGGGAGGACGAGAGTGGCAGCAATCGCATGCTGGGGGCCCAATCGCGGCACGCATGAATGGCGCCTGGCGACCCGACTGGCCGGAGACGAAGCTCCCCCTTGCAGTGGCAGTTTGGCTGGCGGTGGGCCGAAGATGCTACGTGGTGCACACCGAGACGAGGCGGTGGGTTCTGAGCGTTGTGCAGGAACATATGGTGGACGCAATGACTCAAAATGAAGAAAAAGAGGACCAAGAAAAAGACCAAGAAAAAAAAAGACCAACGCCCATACAGCCATGCATCAAGTGGAGACTGAAGTAATAAAGAACAAAAAAAAAATAACAACAGCCGGGTCAACACCCAAACAGATAGGGATGGAAGTTTCGAGCAACAAACATGGTGAGACGGGCATGTGTCAAGGCATTTTTCATGTGCGAGACCAGCTAGCTGTGCTGTCGTGTACAACCTTGACTTCACCGACCATTGGTAATCCCTGCGTTGGGCTTTTGCCTTTGGTCGGGAGAGTCAGTGAATGTGAGGGCCCGAGGTAATACCGCCATTTTCGTTCTATTCATGGATCATGACATTGTTTACTGGCATTGTCGCGGCCTAATGCGACCAAGTGCTGAGTCCGTCCCATCCGCCCGGCTTCTCCCTAGGCTAGGCGCGGTAGCTAAACGAGTACCTACCATCCAACTGACTGACGCCAGGTCTGGCCGCGGCGAGCGTCGGTCTTGGGCCGCGCCGGAAGGGACTCAATTGAGCGGTTTCGTCTCTCGGGATACCTTGAACACGGTCGAAGCAGGTCAATGGCTGCCGCAGCGGGTTTGCTGAGGCGTACGAATTTCCTGCGCATCAAAACAGTTCCCTCTCGCCTCTCGCCGGAAACCACAGACCAGCCCGCGAGCCATGGCCAGCGCGTAGCGGAACGGGCCCAGCCGCCAGTTCCGACTCTCATTCCAGACGAAGAGCCGAGGTGAGCCGCGGGAATAGATTTCAATGCAAACAAAAACAGCCCTCGGCGCTGCAGATAGGCTAGGCACAGGGAGGTGAAACCGATTCTCTCTCTCGCTCTCTCGCTCTATCTCTCTCGCGGCTTCCTGGAGGTGGACCAACGCTGTCGCAATCACCAAAACAGTGCACCATCCGCCTGGAACTGTTTCACTGTCGTAACCCTGTGTCTGGCCGTGGCCGCCCAAGCCGCCCGCTGCCCGCCCCTCCAGATGGCCCATCGGATCCCTGATGGCGATGAACATGGTGTGGGATGCACCCTCGGGGGGAGGGTCCTCTAAGCGATCCCCCGCCGCGATCAGCCCCTCCAGCGCCATGCCCACTGAGATAGCAGGTTGACGCACCCACTCTAGAAGAAACAAGCCACTAGAAAAGGGTCCATTGCCCACTAGCCCAGTCCTTATTACCGGCTAGCTGGGGGTACCTAGATCCGTTGCGCGCTGACAAACTCCACTGCGCGAACTGGCAACGCAGCACTGCACTGGCACTCCCCTCCCTCCTTGGGACCCCCCCCCCCCCACCTCAGTGTGTGTTTTTTCTTTCTTGCTTGGGCACGCGGCACCCTTAGCAGCGTTTTAGGCTCTCACGTCCACCGCTCCATACCCGCCGGCCGCCGCGTGTCGGGCAAACCGTTTCGGCTTGTTCCACGGACAAGGAGTCCGTCAATCAATAAACAGTTGCCGTCACCGTCTTTCCCCCAATCTATCTCGCGCAGGGCTAAGGAGTCTTGGTTCATAACCTCTTTAATCTCTTAATCTATCCTCGTCTCCCGTCCCCTCTCTGTTGTCTTGCCAAACACCGTCACAAGACCCTGGACCCTTAGCACTCGCATCCCCCTGCGGCTGCTCGCTGCCCGTGCCGTCCTGTACCTTGCCTTGCTTGCCACGCCTGCCTTGCCTCTGCGGCGGGACCCATTTGCGTCATACCTCAAACATCAACATCTCCCGTCTTGGCCCTCCCCGGGACATCCTGCCCAGCCTCTCCTCCCGACTCTCGCGCCGCGCAACTCAGTCATCGCCTCCGTCAAACAATTTGACCGCAACTGCCGTACGACCTCGTCATTGCCCAATCGATAGCCCCCGCGCGCTCGACCCCGTCCGGCCCGACCTGCCCCCGGCTCAGCGACGGGTGACAACCACCTGACCTGCCGCCTTCCTCGATAATCCACATCGCAAACAACACCCGTCGACACCTGGCGCCCATCCCATGTTTCCTCGATAGGGCTCTGGCTCTGGCGCTGGCTCTACCTCCACCCCCCGTATCCGTCTCGTCTCCTCTCGTCTCGTCCCGTCCCGCTTCGCGTCGCTTCTCCGGTGCCTTTAAAAGCGTCTCTGGCTCCCGCCCGCTTCGCCATCATGGCCGCCGGGATTTCCTCAGAAGCTTTCCTTCCCACCGGCGCATTGGACGCGGATATGACCCTCTCGTTCCCTTACCAGGCAGCCTCGTCCTCCGCTGTGCCTTCCTCCTCCTTCCATTCCCCCTCGAGTTACTCGCACCTGCCTTCCTACTTGAATCAACAGCAACCGCGCGGCCACATCCCACCCGCCAGCTCCTTCCCGATCCCACCTGCCGAGGCCGTCCCTCTCTCTCTTTCCTCCCTGCGCGCCGCCCAGTCCGCGTCCAAGACGCTTCCTTCAAGCCATCTCCACATCGACTCCTCGAGCCACTCGAAACCCGGCACCCTCTCCCCCACGCAGCGAGCCCACCTCGCACCTCCCGACCAACCCAGCGCTCCTCCATCCACGACCAGCGCCTCGGCTGTGCCCCAGTACCTCGCCGGTGCCTCCCTCTCCAGATCAGTGTCGGCCGACGCCGCTCCTCCCACCCAGCAGACTTCGATATACATGGTCCAACGCCTGGTCCAGCAAAACAAGCTCATCCGCGACGCTTGGGAGGCCGAACGCAATTATCTCGAGGCCAACCGCCGCCGTGCCGAGGAGGTGTATCAAGAAGAGCGTGCCATCATGGATGACGTGTGCGAGGCCTGGGAGGCGGAGAAGATGTCCATGCTCCAAGAGATTGGTGCTCTCAAGGAGCGTGTCCATCGCCTCGAGGGCGAGAACTCGACGCTCAAGTCTATCACTTCGCAAAGCATCCAGGTCACCGGCGTCGTGTCGCCCATAGGCAGCCACCGTGGCGGGAGCGGCGATGTATCTATGGAAAGCTCATTCTTTGGGGCAGCTCCGAGTCACTCGACGTCACGATCTCACTCTCTTCAACACTCTTCGTCCGCTGCCGACGTGGCGTCCCTTCCCCCTGGCCTGGATGGCGCATCTCGTCGACCTCACTTTCGCGCTTCTGGTAGCTCTCGGGTGTCTCCCACCACCACCTTGACCGAGGTCCCCTCGTCCCTCCCCCTCGACCCCAGGACGCAGCCTGAGAACTCAATTGACAGAGACTTCCTCTCATCTCCGTCCGAGGATTCCGCCACACCCGTCCCAATCATTGACGTTCAAGAAATCGACCCCGATTTGGAGGGCATCCCAATCAAGGCTACTGCAATTCGCAGATCCACCTTTTCACTCGGTGGGGACTACCCCGAAAATCCTCCATCCCCGGCAACATCGACCCCTCCATCTGATGCGGCTCACTACACTGAGCTGAGCCGAAAGTTCTGGCCAGTTTCCGGCGTGCCATCTAAGCAACGTACGCTGTTAGCTCTCGCCGCCGGCGAGAACAAGCGACTGACGATGCACGCTGGTCACACACCCAATCACTCTCTCTCCCTGTTCCCCACCGTCGCTGCGACCGAGACCAGCTCCACGGTTGGCCCAAGTGAAGGTGCTACCCCAACAGCTGAGATGACTGCTGCTGCAGCGTCAATTGGCCTCGGGGAGTCGGCCGGCTTGGACGGAGCAGGTTCTGCCCGCAAGCTCAGCCAAGGCGAGGCATTTGGAGACGATCCCGAGCCCATGCTGGACCCCACAAACGACACACCACTCAAAGGCCCCTTGATGATCAAGAACATCCCCGCTTATGACGAGATCTTCTGGGAAGCGGTCAATAAGAAACTCGAGCCAATCAGCCTAGGCGAGAATGCCCTCCCAGCTGTCGTGCAGACCCCGCTGGACGACGTGGACCTGGCTTCTGAAGCTGAAGCGCTGGGCACTCCTGAACAGACGCCCAGCACGGGCATCCCGACAAACCCAGTCGGCGTACCGGTAGATGGATCGAGCGATGATGCGCATGCGGCTGCAGATGACGACGCATGTGAGCCCTCGGTTCGCAAGGGCCCTGAGCCTGATATCCCCCTCAAGTTCAAGTCGACGTCTAATTTTGGTGCCCCATTTGGCGCCATATAAAAAGCATCCGTTGGATAACCTTCAGCTTGAGATGCAAAAAAATCATCCTTTCAATTCTCTCTCCACATGTTCGGTGGAAACTCCTTTTTTCTATGGGCGGCCGCAGCCACCGCCACGATGCGACCACTTTTGCGTGGCCAACACTCCTTTTTTTGACTGCATTCCTTTGTTTGTTGGGATGATGGAGCGACAAGTTGCGGTTGCGGTTTCGCGCGACCTGGGGCAATTAAAGGGGGCGTAACTACGGGTTCGGTGGGATGGGATGGGAGTACGGGAAAACGGTTAAATCGATGGGGCGTTTTGTTTCGCGGGAAAGGGGCTGGCTGTGACGATGCCGGTTTAGTGAGAGAGCATGCGGCTTTTCACATGATTGAACAGTCAGAGCTGTTAATATGAGAATAATGTTCACACATACAATAGTTACGGAGGATTACATCAAATACCCTGGGGATAGTCAACGTTGCATCCCTTTTGAAGCAGGTCTTGCTTTGTCGGCGATGGGAAACTGGGAGTTGGTCTTGGACGGAAGGATCGTGATGAAGGGCGACGGAGCATGCATGGGATTCGTCCACCCACAAATGAATCAAGAGAATTATGTATCGACACTATGACATTTACAATCAAGCAAGTTCTGGGCCCTACCTAGTCAATATTGTGACTTTTGTTCAGAATAAGGAGTCGCGCAACTAGCTGGCAGCGGGAAGAGTTACCCTAGACCACTAGGAACACTCAATTCGTTGACTTGTTTAGCGACGAATCACGACACTCAGCGAATGTAGACGGACCCTGTGAGTATCCAGCATTGGAAAATGATTGCAATGTCTCTTGTCGTCGTCCCATTCATTATGCAACACTAAAAGAAGCTCTACCATTACTGAGCGCAAAAACGTCCCGCAAACACCTTATCGGCGCCCAAACAGAGAAATGCACAAGAGTCAAAAAGAAACACCATAAGACGCCCAGGTTTCCCGGTACAATGCTCCTAAGCCCATCTTGTTTGATTAGACCCCCATGGTGAAGTCGTGCTCGATACCGGGTGTCACACTGGCCATGAACTGCAAGCAATCGTGTTAGCGGAAAAGAAAAAAAAAAAAAGGGGGGGGGGGGGGGGGGGGGGGGGGGGGGGGGGGGGGGGGGGGGGGGGGGGGGGGGGGGGGGGGGGGGGGGGGGGGGGGGGGGGGGGGGGGGGGGGGGGGGGGGGGGGGGGGGGG